>PVJO010013989.1:0-49870 GCA_004026905.1 Hystrix cristata
GCATTTAGGATTGGTCCTTTCTGCACGGGGTGATTGGGTGGTGGGTAACGCCCCTAGGTAATTGGCCCGACGGACCTAATTGGGGACTCTAGTCAGGGGGAGGGGCCATTGTTTCGGCGGGAGATTCTGGCATAGAGACGGGGGAAGGGGGCTTAACCAGCAACGGCCATTTTGGCATCTGGGGAGGGTCATCCTAACAGGTATTTCTGGGAAACACTCACACAATACTAAATATTAGCAAGTACTTTCCTCTAAACCAGAATACTTTCTCAATTTCAAGCTTAATGTGCCAATTCTTAACCAGTTAAAGCTGTACAGGGTCCTACTTTGTTCCTAAAAATAGGCCTGAAAAGTTTGTATTTTCCCCATACACGATCTGTTTATAACCATGTTTAAACCCAATAAACATATTCGAGCATGTAATCTAAGTTACTCTGCAGTAGATTATATATTAATCAAAATATATCTGCTGAAACAGGTAGAATCACACTACATGAGATCAAGTTATGAGGCCATGGCTTCAAAGCAATTCTTCAGACCAATGTAATTTGCCCTTAAATTTTCCTTTTTTTTTTTTTTCCTGTAGTGCCTACCACAGAGCTACACATCCAACCCCTCCAATTTTCCTTTTAATAAGCTTTGGCACTTCAGTTGATGATAATGGTAGAATTCATGAACAGTATTCTCATCATGTTCAACAATCATTGCCATATGCATAATTTATTCAACAAAAGTTTAAGAGCCTAGTATAAACCAAGCTCTAATCGCAAAGAATGCTATAACTATGACCTTTATAAATTATCAAAAGTCATATTTTAATAGATTTTTAACTATTCCCATGTTCAGTTATCTTCTACCATGACCTTCTCAACCTTTGCATCCACATGCCCACATCTTTCCTCCATCCTTATGACTAAAAGCAACACTACTGAAATGATTTATTCTTTAACACCTTCACATAGGCTAATGGGAGTGCCTTTAACCTTAAACATTATAGTTATTCAATAACGTTTGCACAACACACATTCTAGCAGTATCTTGTATACTTGTGTTTTAGTTACTTTTCTCTCGTTGTTGGGACAGAGTACTCGACACCCAAAGTTAGGGGAAGAAAGGTTTATTAGCTCACAGTCTGCAGAGGTTTCAGTCTATAGTCCGCTGGATCCGAGGCAGGGTGGGCTCGCGTGCAGACCGGCGGCCGGCAGCAAAGTAAAGTGAGGAAAATGCCAGGAATGTATGCAAATCAGCAATGCAAACAAGCAGCTAGTTAAGCATTCTTCCTCTATCTATTATCTAGGCTACCTGCCCCCAGGGCAGCCCACACTCTAGATCCAGCTATCTCTCACCACATGAGGCTTTGGGGGGACATCTAGACACAAACCATAACAACTTGTATACTTAGTTTTACTAAAATACTTCACTCAGCGTGCTTCCAATGCCAGAACATTTCTAGGAGATTCTCAAAGAACACAGCTGCTTTCTCTAGTCATCTTATCTTTGTTGCCTCTATGCCAAGTGGCAAGGCTGGCCAAACAACAGTAGAATAAGAGAATAAGGGAAAAGAAACATACTGCAGATGTTCTCACAAGCCTAAAACAGTTTCTCTAACCTGTAGTGAAAACTCAAGAAATTTTGCACAACGTGCATCCAAAGTCACTCCAATACCTTCTTTCATTTGAAACATAATAGAGAGATTCCTCTGATACATCTCAGGATTTTTAAAATCAAATTCTCTTTGAAACATAAAAAGTATGTGAATCAATGTATCCATCCATTCGTTCTCACTTGTTCTTTCCCACTCTCGAATATTTGCTGTCAGGGTATTAGCAAGTCCACTTGAATGAGGCATGTTTTTAAAACAGCAGTAGAAAAAAACAGGACAATATGTACAACTCAATGTCCTCTTCTGAAGTAGCTCTTTGTCATCTTTCTTTTTTCTCCAGGGTCTTGTACCTTAAAGTTAGTCATTTAAAAAGCATTTTAGATGTTTAAAGTTATATCAGCATATTTGTAGAAGAGAGCAGGGCAGTCGACATTTATTTGGGTCAAATCAGCTTAGCCAATTGCGAACTTTCTGACTAGTGTAGAATCCCAGTGAGTCCTGACCAAATTGAAATATTCCACAGCTCTCCAGTCAAGACACCATTGATGAACGTTCAAGCTTTCCGGCACATCATTGAGCCAAACATTTCAAAAGCTGAGGCTGACCATATGCTCTATCCTTGAATAACTTCAAAAGCATATCATTAAAACTGAGAGACACTCGGTTTTGTAATAATAGGAATATAGTCCATATTTTCAAATTAAAATGGTGAGAAAGGGCTTATTGGAGTACTGGGGCTTTCTGGACAGAAAAGACAAGACTTTTTTTTTTTTTTTTCTTGGTGCTGGGGATCGAACCCAGGACCTTGCACTTGCTAGGCAAGCGCTCTACCACTTGAGCTAAATCCCCAATCTCAAGACAAGACTTTTGAAGATCCACTGCCACTTAGTAATAATAAATTTGCAACAATGAAATATTAGATTCCTATGAATCTCTTCTACCACCACTCAAGGAAACTCAACTGTACAGAAGAGTTTAGTATGGGGAATTCTGATCTTGAAGAAACTGGATTCATACTAGTTCATCTCTTTGGGCAGCCTAATTTCCTGTTTTCTTTTCCCTATGTCAAAATGTCATCCTAAAATTTCCTTTATGTGATAATGTTTGTGAAAGCAAAGTGTTTTGAGTGTTTCCGAGGCTAAGAGAAATTAACTTTAAAACAAGGTTTGTGTTAGGTCTTTCCATGTAAATGCATTTACCTAAGTCTTAGTGTGTACAGGCATCATCCTATGATAGTAAGGAAGGAGTGATTTTTAAAACTGTATCCTGTAATCCCAGGCTGAGGCTGGAGAATTGCAAGTTCGAGGCCAGCCTCAGCAACTTGCTGTCTTAGTAAGACTCTGTCTCAAAATAAAACAACAAAAGAAGGGTGAGGGATGTAGCTCAGTGTGAAGGCCTTGGGTTCAATCCCCAGTACCGCAAAAGAAGACAAAGCAAGAACAAAAGAAGTATAAACACAAAGCAGTTGGCAGACCTGTCTGACCAGTCTTTTATTCTGTTGAAAAACACCTCTCTCCAGACACCTCCAACCAACAATGCTGCTTTATACCTTGGATTAATTTATCATAATGCTACTATAATAGACTCACGACTTTCTCTTATTCATGTGACAAGAAGGTCACCAGGGAAGGAATGCAGCTGAGTATCTTCCATACTTTTGCCTCACTCATCAAATAATCAGTATATTATTTGTGGGTAATGCACACCATGACTCTGCCAGCTCTCTCTCCAGTCTGAAAATAGCAGCAAAATTCCTGCCCACCAGTCGCCACCTACAGGGGAAAAGCAGCCCTTACATGGAACTGTGCTTGCACCACTAAAAAGCTTCTGAAAGCAGTGGTATTTCCCAATCTTTTTAAAATCCCAAGGTGAACTTATTTTAATACAAGTCCCACAAAATAGGCTATTACCTGATACCTTGTGCTGAAAATGCGATCAAGGAAAGAAAGATCAAAGAGGCCACAACTCATGGGAACCCTTTATTGGGACCACTGTGTTTTGGCTTCTAAGCAGAAAACACTGCCAGAGAGAAAGAGTTACAAAGTCAAAAGTGAATAAAGTGGTTTAAAAACACATAAAACAACTATATATTTACAGTTTTTAGTATGAACAGCATGTGAGATTTACACAGTTCTATCTATATACCATCACAATCTGGTTTTTCAACTGTTTTATTGTTTTCATTTATTAATTGGTATGCTCAGCACATTTCTCACATTTCCTGCCTATAGAAAGCTCCCATAGGAATTTTACAGACAGAAATTTTATGGAATTTCTACTGAAAGTAACTACAGATTTAGTTAGATATTTCCCCTCTGTTGGGATTTGTGTTTTCCAATTTTTTTCTGAAAAAGTACTACCCTTCCCAAAAGAGTACTACTACTCTAGACTACTACTATAAGAACATTATAAGAAACATATATACTGTCTACCACAAAATTGTTTCCTCCAGCTCCCTGGATACGATGACTAGACCGTTGTCGTGGCCACAGATCCCCAGCATGCTTTGCCCCCCGGGTCGGTAACCCTGACTCTGAGTGATGGGAACCCCGTGGAGTGAGCGTGCTGCTCACCGAGGCTTCGGTGGCACCCCGTGCCTCGGAACTGGACGCTGGCAGAGGAGAAGAGAGAAGCGTGGCACTGTATACCATGTTTCCCATCATCTCAAGAGTCTGGGCAGAGACTGGACTACACCTTGGGAGAATCTGCAGAGGTGCTGCTGGCACAGACATATTTCTAATTGTATGAGGTAGCCTGGACACTATTCTCATACTCCTTACCCATATTTTAGTAGTAGGCATTTTTCACTAAGTTGGAAACCACCTTGAGCCCAGAACTATTTACAAACAGTAACTGAAGACCCGACCACCTGACCCAGACATCCTTGATCCGTCCCTCTAGTTGTATCATGAACTCTGAGGGAAATGTGCCTTCATCAAAACAAAGAAAACGGCAAGGCTGTGATAAAAAGGCATTGAGAATATATGTATAACCACAATAAAGAAAATGTCAGTTGGAGATTTAGTTCAGTGGTAGAGCACTTGCCTAGCAAGTGCAAGGCCCTGAGTTCAATCCCCGGCAAACCCGCCCCCCACCCCCTAAAAAAGAAAAGAAAATGCTAAGGTCCTGAGAGACAAAAATGTTGATCCCAAATGTGAAGCCAGTGAGAACAAGTTTGACTTTTCAGTGATAGCCCATAACATACTTTCACAAGCTACCTGGAAGATAATTCACACCTTTACAAACACTGCCAGCGGTCAGTACTATCCTGGAGTTTTAGGTCTCCCAATATTCTGAAAGAAATTAAACACTTTGATGTGAATGCACTTTGTCTACAAGAAGTTCAAGAAGATCAGTGAGGAACAGAAATCAGGCCAAGTTTGGAATCACTGAGTTATCACTCTGAATAGAAGATGTGGACAGGAAGAAATCCTGATTGCTGTGCCATTTCCTTCAAACATTACAAATTTTCACCTTCATCAGTGAACCCAGTAGAATTCCACCACCCTGATGATATTCCTCCCGCGCAGAGACGACATTGGATTAGTTTTACTCTTGCAGCCCAAAACTCCCTGTGCGCCTCTCCTGTGATCTGTGGGACTAACGCAGGTCTGTTGTATAATCCAAGGTGAGGTGACATTGACCTGACCTTGCTGGCAATGCTACTGGCAGAGATTTCCAGTGTTGCTCATCAGAAGTCACCTTATGTGTGGTGACTTTAATTCTGTTCCTGGTTCTCCACTTTAGAGTTTTGTAAAGGAAGGAAAGTTAAATTGTACAAGACTTCTTATACGGGAAAGGTATCTGGCCGAGAACAGTGTTCACAAGGACAAAGAATTTCACCGATTCCAGTTTGGCCCCCAAACCTAGGTATCCCACAGAACAGTGTGTATGAGGTGCAGCACGTAATAAAAGTAGAAAAGAAAGATGATAACTTGACACAAACACAGTAGGATAAAACAGAGGTCCTAGTAATAGCTGAAAAGTTATCTTCAAATTTACAGCACCATTTCAGCTTGTCATCTGTTTAGTCACATTACTTTCCTGACCCTGGAATTCTAGAAGTGACTCTTCATCATTCCCAAAGTGCCATACTGTGCATTACATTTCTACTCTGCTGGAAAGGAAGATGTTGCTGGGCACCCAGGAGCTGAAGTTGCTTTGGTTGGTGGCTCAAAACTTCTAGCTAGACTGCCACTTCTTACAGAACAAGACTTACAGACTGTTAATAGACTTCCAAAGGAAAATAACTCTTCAGGTCATCTGCCTTTTTTGGGTAAATTCAGACTTGAGCTCTGACTCTTCTTTGATTATGTATGTCATTTTCTTCCCAATTTACATTATTTTTCAACAAATGTAAAGTTGTTGAGTGCCTCTTGTTTATTTTTGTGCCGTGGAGTAATAGATATCAGAAGAAACAAGGTTTATAATAATTTTCTTTTCTTTTCTTTTCTTTTTTAGGTTTTTTGAGACAGGGTCTCTCTCTGTAATTTAGGCTGGCCTTGAACTATGTAGCCCAGGCTGGCCTGGAACCCATGGCAATCCTCCTGCCTCAGCCTCCCGAGTGCTGGGATTACAGGCATTTGCCACCATGCCCAGGAATAATTTTCTTTTTTAATAATCAAAAATATTTTCTTGACAATTAAGATCTAAATACTCTTTATCATAAAAGAGGCATAAGTTTTTTTATTCTAATTCTAGTAAAATTGGCCCTATGTTTGTTGAATCCTAATTAGTTCATCTAAGAAATCATTGGGTCATTCACTAGTGTCCAACCAACTATTTTAGTTTTGTTTTGTTTTTTGTTTTTTGGGGTTTTTTTTTGTTTTGTTTTTGGGGGTTTTTTTTGGTGCTGGGGATTGAACTCAGGGCCTTGTACTTGCAAGGCAAGCACTTTAACCACTGAGCTAAATCTCCAGCCCCAACTATTTTAGTTTTTGAAGGGTTTTTTTTTGTTTGTTTTTGTTTTTGTTTTTGTTTTTAAGACAGAGTCTTACTTTGTAGTGCAAGCTGGCCTTGAACTCACTATGTAGCTCAGGCTGGCCTCAAACTCATGGCGATTCTCCTGCCTCTGCCTCCTGAGTGCTGGGATTACAGGAATGCACCACCACATCCAGCTTTGCTTTTTAAATTATACAGAATACTTGCTCCATTTCATTGCTGTCCTGAGCCATGTAACATGCCTGCAATTTTTTGAGAAAGTGTTTGGGAAATGTGAGTTGTCGTATCTGCTAAGAGGATAAGGTCCCTTCCACAAGCTCCTTCTTTCTACCTCCAGCAGGCAGTGGTTTGCCTCAAAGAAGCAGAGACTCTGGGGTTGTGTCTTTGTTTCTCTAGCATTTTTTCTCTAAATAGTTGTAAGAATAGATCCCTGGTTTAAGGGAGACTTTTTTTTTTCCAAAAACATGTATTGGTACATTGTATATGTAATGAGACATTTTATTTTACTGAACCAATTTATTTAATTACGAAAATTATCATTGGAACAAAGTGGCAGCTATAAGATTATTTTTGTTATGCTTCAGGAATGTGGTGATCCCCAGCACCCACCCTCTCCTGCCAAAAAAACTGAAACATAGTAAGTGGAAATGTCCTCTTTTTTTAAGACAGTAAGCTCAAAGAATTACAGGCATTTTTACTAGGTAGTGATTTTGCACTGGATTACAGACATTTTTACAGTGAATTTTATTAGTAGAATGTTTTATCTCAAATTGGAAAATAATATGTCTTGGACTTTAAATTTTTGTATCAAATAATTTACTATAATTTTTTTAATAAACCAGATGAAAGTCCAAAAGAAGGCATGCAGTTTATAAATATTTGTCTAGTAAAAACTGTAATAAACATATACTTTTAAATGTTTAATTTCTCACTTTTCTGGTTTTTATTTCTAAAACTAGGAACTACATGTAGTTCCTAGATTCTCCACAGTTTTTAGTAGTAGTTTGCAGAATATTATATGTCCTGGCTAGCAGATATAGTCATCACCAATTTCTAATGGTAGTATAATATGTCTTTTTAATATTGGGGAAAGAAAAATTAAAATTCATTTATTAGTTCCTCTTTGTATTGAGTGAATTTATTAGCAAATAACTATTATGTATAGGTCATTGTTAGCAAACTAACGTCCCTGAAAACCTCTGTGAAATTTTAATTTTTTATACCTAATGAATATATTGTGAATTTAGGCCCATTTTCTATACTTCACTTTGATAAGAATGAATTCATAAAATTGCTTTCTTCTTTAGCTTATCAAGCAAAGTGTTATTTCGTGAACCAGAAGCCAACAGACTAGTATAACCTCTCCCTAGTTTCTAAAGCTCCACTGAAAGTAATTACTTAAATTCCCTACTTATCTTTACATTTTTTGACAACTGCTGGAGCCTCATATTTACCTGCCAAAAACAAATCTGGTTAATTGCAGTAACCAAATCTCTTACAGTCTTATGTGTCTTACTATCCAAGTCTTAGATGCAAAGAGAAATTGTAAAGTAAAGACATGTTGGTTTTACTGTACCTTTGGACACCTAGATAATATGCAGGTTTGAAATCTTTTTCTTTTTAATTTAGCTACTACCTGCTTTTACCTCTTTGCTTTATCAGAAAAACAAAGAAAGCCAGAGAGTTCAAGGGGTTGAAGAAACAGGAGCAACAAGTCATTTAAACTTTGTACTGGTAAATTATGTAATAAATTATTATCCTCATAAAAATTATTTTCTGTGATGATAATGTCGTGTCAACTGTCAGGGATAAATTTATATGGCTCACCCACACTATCAGATCAGTCTCCTAAAACAGTAAGTCAATTAATCAGGCCATCAGCAGAATTAACATGCCTGATTCCCCTTGTGGCCCTGCTCACATTGGATCATTATTTTATGTCTGCTACCTCTATTAGTATATAATGGCAACTTTAATCTGCATTAAATTTTATACAGGCTGAAGCTCCAGGCATATTCAACTACCTATTCAGTGTGTCCAGTTGAATGTTTCACTGGAGTCTCAGCCTAATGAGTGTACCAAAGCTCTTAGCTTCCACCCACCCCCCAACCTGTCCCCCACCTCAGACTGGCTCCTGCCCGCCCGGTGAATCTCATCTCCATAAACAGGCCCCCATCCATCCTGGTGCTCGGGCCAAGCACCTAGAGCTGTTCTTCCCTGCCTCTCTGATTCTAATCTTTTGACAAGTCCTTTTTTTGGCAGATTAATCATTTTATTTGGTTTTAATTTTTATTTTTCTTAGTATGTGTTTGCAGTACACAATGATTACATTCATCATGGGAAGTCGGTACATGGATACAGCACATCTTCATTCTTTTTTTCATCCCCTTCTCCTTCCCTCCTTCCTTCTCTTGGTCCCCTTTCCTTTTGCAAAGGATCTATCTCCCTATTTCCTATTGCCTATCTTTTACTTTGCTCTTTATTTATATTTTGGATTTCTCATACAAATTTAACCATGAGATATTTAAGCTTGCATGTCTGATTTATTTCACTTAATATTGTGGTCTCAAGGCCCATCCATTTTCCTACAAATGACTCAAGTGCATCCTTCTTTATGGAAGAGTAGTACCCCATTGTATATAAATACCACATTTTCTTTATCCATTCATCTGTTGATGGACATATGGGCTACTTCCAAGATTTAGCTATTGTGAATTGCACTACTATAAACATGGCTATGCATGTATCACTGTAATATAACGACTTTAACTCTTTAGGAAAGATACCTAGAGGAGGAATTTCTAGTTTTCATTTTTTGATTTTTGTTTCCACCTTCACCAACCATTCCAAATCCATTTCTGCTTCTGCCTCCCAGGTCCAAGTCACCATCATCTCTCACCTGGATTACTGGAAGAGCCTCATAAACATTCTTCTATCTTAGTTCCTAGAAAGTTCTACTCTACACAATAGCCAAAAAGATTTTTCAGAAAAACCGTAAGGGGCTGGAGGCATAGCTTAGTGGTAGAGCACTTGGCTAGCAAGCCTGAGGCCCTGAGGTCCATCCCTAGCACCACCAAAATTTTTTTTAAATAAATAGATAATAAATTTGAAGTTAGACCATATCACTCCTCTGTTCAAAACCCTCCAGTGGCTTCCCATCATACTTTGAAGGAAATTCAAACTGCTTAATCTCAAAATATGACCCCTGCTTACCTCTTTCAACTCATTCCACCCCTTCAAGCTTCCTGCCTCCCTTCTCTCCTCCTCAGCCCCGCTGGCCTTTGTGCTGTCCCACGAATGCATCAGGCTCACCCCTCAGGGCCTTTGCACTTGTGTTTCTGTCTGTCTGAAGTGTTCTCCCCATTATTACTTATGGCTGGCTCCTTATCGTGGCTCCAGAATTGACTTGAATGTCAATGAGTTTCCTTAGAAAATCTTTCCCTGAACACTCAGAAATAGCACCCCTGCCACTCAGTAGAGAATAAGACCCATTTTATTCTCACCGTAACATGGAAACTATCAGATGCACACCATTATATGTGTATGTTAATCTGCTTTGTCTGCCCATCTCCCACCCTCTCCAGTCTATAAATCCCAGGAGAACGGGACTGCATCTGTCTGCTGCACCAGTACATATATATTTTTTCATAGCCTGGAACATAGTAGGAACTCAAGAAGGCTAAATCTCACCTAAAACAAGTTTTGTTCAACAACCACATTTTAAAGGCGTTACTTCCGTATTTAAAAATACTAATACTAGCAGCTAAAGACCGATAGTGAAATGATAATGCAGACTTACATGTTCTTTTGGACTCCTAGAGCTATCAACGTGAATCAGTGAGCACTGAGATGAGTTCATGTGTACCTACCAAGCACCTGCTCTGTTAGACACTTTGGGGGCTGCAGTGATGAATCACCCTCAAAGAACTGAGTCTAGAAAAAGAAAGAAATTAAGACAATTAACTGGAATCCGAGGAAGAAAATGGTGACTATCATGAGAGATACAGGATACTTTGGGCCACAGGTAAACAATCATGGTCTTAACATTCTTTCACATGAAATGAATGTTAGGAGTCCTACGACTATGTTTTGTGGGTCTTAAATGTGCCAGTATTGTTCCCTTCAAGAGTGTCGGGGCATACATAGGGACAGCTGTAGTGGTCACCATACCTGGCATAGGGAGGGGAGCCACTGTCGTCTGGTAAGCAGGGGCCAGAGATGCTAAATGCCCATCAGTTCCCTCACAGACTTGTGTAGTAAAGATCTCCCCGCCCAAATGCCAACACAGAAGTGGCTTGTACTTGTCCAACTAGGACATATGGAGTTCTTTCAGGGACTTCCAAATTAATATTTTTAACACGCTATTTTTTAGGTAGTCGCTTCCAAGTCGGCCTCCTCAAATTCTTGTTACCATTTTGAACTAGATCCTGTACTCATCAAGTATCCAGTAGAAAGAAAGCCTGAGCCCAGGTACAGGATGAAGGAGAAGAGCAAGCTGCATCAAAATGTCATCTGGGGCCGCAGGACAGCAGGTCTTCAGTTCCCAGAAGAGGCTGAGATAACGTCCCATCCCTGGCAGTCAGCTCTTCCACAGAGATGTCACAGATTCTCGGTGTGTTATGGCTGTTCTCATTTCACAGAAACAGTGCTCTATGCTGAGCCTGACGATTCCCTAACTACATAGTAAGGCAAGAAGCTAATCTTGAGGGGTTGGGAATTTAGCTCAGCGGTAGAGCGCTTGCCTAGCAAGCAAGGCCCTGAGCTCAATCTCCAGGACCACCCCCCCAAAAAAGAAGTTAATCTTGAATTAGAATCTGCCTATGTGGGGCTCATTTCCCTCAAGCAGGAGTCCAGGGCCCACAGAGCTGGGTATGCCCTGGGAATGGGGGGCTGGGGACTAGGCAGGGGAGACAGAGCACTTGGCCCCCAGCCAAAGAAGTCTATTCTGCAAAATACAGCCCAGGGCTTCTAGACCTTCAAGATAAGCTGGAAATCCTGGCTTTTGAGATCTTGTTTTTTCAATGCCCACCCCTAGTGCAATTTGCTTTTTCAAATAGTGTGTGGGCTGAAGCACACCCATCCAGGGCTGAATCTGACCCAGAGCCTCTGGCTTGCTCTTTCTGCACACTGGACTCAGGACTCTGTTCATTTGCATGCATCTGGTACTCCCCAGGGGTCAGGAAATTCAAAAACCAAAGTGAAATACATCCATATCCGGGCGAGGCTCTCAGAAAGGAGGAGAAATGCACAGACCTGGGCACTCAGGTAGGTCAACCAGATGATTGGTACTACTCCTGTCATGTTCTTTTCTCAAAACTTCACGACAAACCCCGTTTTGTTTTTCTTTTCTTTTTTTCTTCATAGGGATGGACCCCAGGGCCTCACATATGCTAGACAGGCACTCTGCCACTGAGCTACTCCCCCAGCCTGAAAGTCCCCTATTTCTTACTACATCAAATCACAAATTCCCTTTAGGGACCTCCAGAATACACTCCTCCCCAACCTCTCCAGCCCTGCACTTCAACACGCCCCTGTGTCCACCCCCGTCTAGTTGGGCCAGTTCTCCTTGAGTCCCTCTATAGAAGTGGGTCCCTTCAGCGGAATACCCCCTCCCCGCCCTTCAAAGTCTTGCTCACGTCTCGCCTTTTTTATATGAAACTTTTCTTTGACAGTAAAAAGCAAAATGCTTCTAAGCTCAAGGTCCAGTGTCAAGCAGATCTGAATTCAAATTTCACCTCTACCACTGACCAGCAGGGGGATGTTGCTGGGTTTGTTACTTTCCTTCTTTGAGCTTTAGAAGCTGATAACTGTGGTACCCCTTCTCCCAAATGTTTGACACGGGAAGTGTTTCAGATCTTGGATTTATGGAATATTTGTACAATACACACAAAGACATCTTGGGGATGGGACCCAAGTCTAAATATAAAATTAATTCATTTTTCATAGACATGCCATCCCAATTAGCCTAGAGGTAATTGTATACAGTATTTTTGATGGACCTGTTTTGACTGTAACCTGTCACATGGGGGCAGGTGTAGAATTTTCCAGGAGGGTTTCACGTCAGTGTTCAAAAAGTTTTGAATTTTGGATTGCAGAGTTTTGGATTAGGGATGCCTAACCCCTAGTAGTGCCTACTTCACAGGATTTTTTCCTTTTCTTTCTTTTCTTTTTTTTCTTACATGGTTTTTGATGCATTACATTAAATAATACGAGTAAAGTGTGAAACTCCCTATAAATAATTAATGTGAGCCCTTATTATGATAGCTACTCAGTTTTCAATGACTTTTCTTCTTATAAGTGCTGCAGCTTTTATGCTGCCTCTTCTGACCAAAGCTTTGCTGGATCCCATGCAGCCCGCATTCGCTGCGTGCCTGGGTATCAGGCCTGCTTCAGCCGCACCTTGACTGTGAAGCTTCTTAAAGTGCCAAGAGTGTGTTGGATATAACATAGAATCCGTAGTCACAAGTGGACAATGAATCAGAGCTGCACAACTAGCACCACCTCTGAAACAAGTTAGCCCAAGTCCCTCTCCCTAGCAAAGGCAGGGGTGCATGCTGGGAAGATAAACATGGAGTCAATCTCAGCAGCATGGTCCTGCTGTGATGTTGGCAATAATTGCATACACATACACACATGTACACACCACCATGTTGTACCCTACACGTTCCTCACCTCCTCGCCTCCACCTTCCCTAGATTCCAAGCCTCACTTTTCCTTCGGATGTTGGAGAGGACACAAAGAGCCACTTAAAGGCCACTCTCTTTTCTTGAATGTGTGATGGGGAACCTGGACAAACAGCTACTCCAGAAGTGTGCTCTTTTGCTAGAAGGAAAGGAAAAGCCTGTGGCCCCTACAGAAACCAGGATGACCTCTGCAGGCCCTGCCCCCCAATATTACTCCGCCTCAAGCCAGCCCCCATCCGCCCTCTGATGTGTGTGGTGCCCGAAGGCTTATTCTACTTCTCACTTTTCTCCTTGCTTAACAAGAACTGAAGGAAAAATACTTTCGTGGAAGTTACTCTATGCTTCAAGTTACTTCATGCTTTGAGAGGACCCACCCCCCCAACACACACACAAAAGCACAGAAAATGTGACTGCTGCAACGCTATATTCTTTAAAAAGCAAATCAAACAAACAAACAAAAAACCAAACAGAATTTGAGAGGCCTCAACTATATTATGCCAAAGAATGGTTTTCTGGGCCTGAAAACAGCCCTCGCTGCCTGAATTTCAGCAACCGAAGTTAGGTCAGAGATGAGAAGCACCTAGGGCAAAATGGGCGTGATCTCTGAGAACGAAAAGGCCAAAAGGGCCGCCAGTTCCCCATACTGGAAGCCAGTGTTCCACTACAGGTCACTCTTTGGAGTTAGCAGCATTCAAAAGTTCTCCAGTAACGATTAGATTTAAATAAAAATCACAAAAACCGGGCTACCAAATGTAAAGAAGGCACGGGTCCCAAGGGCCAAGGATATGATTCCAAGGATGCCAGTTCCCCTGCAGTATAGGTCCCCTCGCCTTGCTTCTTTCGCTCACCCCTCCGTCCACAAACCCAAGCTCTGGACTGTATACTCAGAAAGCCTGTGGGTGACCCTGTTCTCTCGGTCAAATAGGAAACAAGTCTTACTCCATCTGCGCTGGAAACCTCAAGTCTTGAAAAGTCCCTGAAGACAAGGACTGGGTCAACAGGAGGGTGGGCTGGGGTAGGGGTGGGGGTGGGTGTGGAACCCTGCTAAGGATTAATTGGGTAAGTGCCGAGGTTGGGGCGGGGGGTCCGAGCCAGAGCCATTGGCTTGCTGATCTAGCAGTAGAGAGCATCTTCAGCTCTCATTAGCCGGAAGTCACTGCCAAACTACCCTAGGGGAATGCCTCGAGTGACCTCCGCCCGAGCAGAGGCCAGAGCCCTCGAGTGGGCGCCAGAGCGCCCCCTAGAGCGGCTGCAGGGCCGAAGGAAGCGCCTCAGGGGATAGGGTGAAGCGCGAGGACGCGGGGAAGAACCTAGACGCATCTCTACACAACCTAACTCCGCTGGGGTAGGCGGGGAGACCCCGATCCCCTGCGCGGCCCGTCCCCTGTCCCCACACAGGGTCCGGCGTGGCCCTGTCTGAGAGGCTGCGCTAGGCCGGGGCGGCCAACGACCAAGACGCAGCGGGCTGTGGCTGCCTTCTCTGCGAGCAGAGCGAAGGACATTTACCGGGAGCCTCAGGAGCCGTTGCGTCTCCACTCTGGGCTCCGCTGGGATAGCCAGACTGCCGCCACCATCGCCACTGACGCCGCCGCTGTAGCTCTCCGCGACTCTTGCCCGCGAGGCCAGCTGTTGAATGGTTCGCATCCAGCGCACGGAACGCAGAAGCGTCCTCGCCGCATCCAAGTCAGCGACGCAGGCGCGCGCCCCGGTGCCAACGCCCTGTGCACCCCTCGCCCCTCTGCGGCCCTGGCGAGCTCGCCGCGGCTGCCTCCCACCTCCGGGCTGCGGGCTGCGGGGGTCGGGCTGCGGGCTGGGGGCTCGCCTGCCCGCCCGCCCGCTCCTCTCGGTGGGCCCTCGCCAAACCAATTGCCTCCCCTCGCGGGCTCCGCCCCCTCGCTGCCATCTCTCAACTTGCCAGCAGGACCAATGGCAACAATGGACTAGTCCCGCCCCTTCGATTTCCCCAGGGCCAATCGCTTTCTCCTGGGGAACCATTCAAGAAACCCCGCCCCTCTTGTGCAGCAAAGCCCGAGCCAAGGCTTATCCCGCTGCGCGGTTGCTCCTGACGATTCCAAGACTCTGCACCCACAGAATTACACTGATTCACAGGCTGCAGCCATACCTGCGCTGCCGGCCCCCACACAACCTGTTTCCTTGGAGGAAACGTGTATTTAAAAAGCTAACGAGAGAGGCACTGTTGCCCACCTCATCTCGGAGGCAGGACTAATAAATGGCCACCCACTCAGCCAGATCCTACACAGAACAAGGTCAACAAGAATACTGAAGATCATCGACTGACTTCAGCCCCGCACTGGTGTTGGTCGTCGTTGGTTGTTTGTTTTTGTTTTGTTGTCGTTTGTCCCGTCGACAGGAGCCCTGCCCTCACAAACCGGACAGTTTCCAGGGCCAGGTGCTCACCGGCTCTGCAGAATGCTGCTTGAGTCCCGGGCCCCCTGGCTGAGTGACACAGAGCGAATGGTAACTTGCGCCCCTTTGAGGCCAAGCAAAACCAGCCTTTGCCCCTCCTCCCCCGTGGTGGTCCAACTATCTGAAGACGACTCTTCCCTCTCAGTGTTCCTTCAGGCTATGTTACTGCAGACAGAAATTCAAGGCTCCTCTTGGAACCTCAGCTAATTCCTGTAGGTCTGTTCGAAGCAGAAGTTGAGAACTGAGTCGTCCTTCTCTCCTACCCCCACCCCAGGGTGCAGTCCCTTCTGTACAGAGCTGACTGAAGTAGTCACATCCCTTGTCTGAACGACTTTTCGGTGGCTTAAACTCCCCAGCGTGGCATTTGCTTTCTTGACGGCCATATCACAAAACTGACATTTATTAGACTTGCTCTCAAATCACCCCGGGGTGTTTCTCACTGTGGCTGCTCTGACAGGGCTGTTTTCTACTCGGTTGTCTAGTATGCGTGTGTGTGGGGCGGGGGGTGATGTCAATTTCACTCTCCTCTGTCAAGATGTCTGTGCTGCTCATTCTGTCCTAAATATAAGTTCACCTCTGCTTGCTCCCACTGTCTTTGCTCAGACCTTCCTCTTGTTTGCATTCTAACTACCAAAGAGGCTCCCGACTGGTCACCTTGCCCGCAGGCTCTCACCCTCTTGGCTCCCTTCCCAACACTCCTCTCATCTATTTCACACCGGAAGCCAGAGTTGGATCTCAAACACTGATATAATCACGACACCACATTCTGACTTAAAAACACACCCCAGTTTCCAAACCTTTTTGGCTCACTCCCCTTGCCCCCATGGCTTTCAGGATAAGAGCCAAAGTCCATGGCAGAGCATGTACAACCCTTGGCGATGCCTTCTCTAGCCAGCCTCATTTTCAGCTATTCCACCTCCTTCGCAGAGCACCCTTGATATCAGGTGAACTGAACTTCCTGTTGTTTCTCAATTAAGCCCAGACATTTCTGTGCTCTTCATACAGTCTAGAACAACCTTCTCCCTAACCTCCTATACATGACCCACAACACATTGATGTACCTTATTCAAGAAATTCAGCAAATGCCGTGCACACCCACGATGCATGAAGTCCTGGAGGGCATAAAATGGATAAGATTTACAGTCTGCGATTCCCAGGCTGTAAGCATGCAATACACATTTTTTGTTATCTTCTCATGAACAAAAATGTGAAGATTTGATCCCTCCATTGGGTGCTCCCAAGTAGGGCCTGATGATCCCGTTTCTGTTCACACTGGCACATAAATATCAAAGCAACTAACGGGTGGGTTTTGAGGCGGCTGGGAATCAAGTCAGGGCTTCATACGTGCCCAGTAGGTGTGTGCTTTACCACTGAGCTACACCCCAGCTCGAGGCACCCAATTAGAATGATTGCTTTGGACTCCAGACTCATCTAAAGAAACTAAAAGCTAAAGAGACTGAAACTGAGATTTTTCTTCCTTGAAGAATATCATTAAATAATATTTAAACTCATTCCAGTAAAGTTGGCAATTTGGAAGTTATAGGTTATGGCCCTTTTCTTTCATATTCAGTTCAACTTAAAACAAAACCCACCTTGTTAAATTGCCGTGTGTGTGCTTGTGCTTATGTATATTGGATTCTGTTTCCTTTTTGTTTTTCATTTTTAAGATCAGTTAGCAACTTGTATTATTAGATGTCAGTGTTTCTGGGTCTGAAGAGAAAGCACACGAACAGGAGTGTATGTTGTAAAAATGAACAAATTGCAGTCACACAAGTACAGAACTTCAGTGTCAAAAGGGATTTTTAAATTAATTTTGTCCAACTGCTGCCTATATGCTTGAACTACTGTAAGGGGAGCTTTTCTGGCTCCTTGCAAAGTTCTTAGCCCCCTGTCCCCTGACAGTCTGCTTTACTGTTACTGTGAAAACATGTCTCTCCACTGCTGAGTTTGCCACGTCTGGAGTAACTTGAGAGGCAGCTGAAACACTTCTCTATTTGTTTTTCTCCAGCACTCAATGGGTCCTGAAGACCTCCTCTTTCCAAATGCAAATCCCACTTGGAAGAATCACCTGCTAACATTTCTTAGTTATTAACATTTAGCATAAGGAAAACAGATGGCTTCATGGAGGAAAAAAGAAAATTTAAAGGTATGTGTACCAAACTGCAGTTTTTGAAACATTTTTGTTTATTTTGCCATATTTGATCCTCATAATAGCCTAAGTAAATATCTTTATTTCTATTTTATGGTGGAGGACGAGAAAACCATTCCTCAGAGTATTTAAATTTTAGTTCTGCCATCAACCTTGGGCAAGTGACTGTGCCAGTCTAGGACTCAGTTTCCCCATCAATAAAACAAGATGAGGTGCTTTGTCAAGATCCTTTCAGTTTTGTCTCTAATCGCATCACTCCTGCTCGCTAACATTGGGGCATGGGGGCGGGGGTTGTTCGAACCATGATAAGAAATCATTTGGGCACTAGAGGTACTTTTTGGAAAGGACAAGCGGACAGCATGAGAGCAATGAACACTAGAAGAAAGAAAACACAAGAATCCTAGCAAAAGAAGCTCTGAACTGCAAACTCACTGCTCCTTAGATCTATAATACAACAGCTTCAATTCAAATTTTGAACTAAAAATTCCAAGTCGTTTGCTTTAATGATTAAAGAGTCTTCTATGCAAACCGTGATGAAAGGTTGCTTTGGCAAGCTATTTGATCATATTTAGAGAATAATTATCCCAATAAATTGTATAAAAATGTCTATTTTATGCCCCCTGCTTACTCCATATATGGAGTAAAGAAGGGAGATAAGAAACTGCAGCCTACAGAGGTCATTTGGAAGGAACACGACAAGAGAAGGGATGCTTCCTAATAATTTATAGAAGTCCCTAGGCAATACACTCTTCTCCCCATTCACTCATTTACTAGGAGACCTGGAGGAGCAGTGAGATGCAGCCAATCTAATGACTATGTATTTGTTTAAATTTGCTAAGAAAAAAACAGACTTTATGCCTAATATAAAAGGAATTTGAGATGCCAGGCGAGAAGTGGTGATCTTTAAACTGGTTGTACAAGAAACTGAAAGCTAATCCCTAAAATGATAATCCCACTTAATAGTCAGTTCTTTTTAGAGTGATTAAAATATATTTAATTATAGTAGAGTCAGTTCATATCACACATGTTTAATCACTTGTTTTTTGAGTGGCTCTGAGATAATAAATAACACTAACCTACTTCACTGAGCTCTTACAAGGATTCATTGATTGGAGGAGGTTCAGGACAGGGTCTCACTCTGTAGTTCAGGCTGGTCTTGAACTCACTATGTAGCGCAGATTGGCCTCCAATTTGAAGGGATCCTCCTGCCTCAGCCTCCCAAATGCTGGTATTACAGGTGTGTACCATTGCACCCATCTAATTCATTGATATTAAAAGGTTTCATAAGTTTTCTAAAACAGCGGCCTAGGAAACTGGAAACTTTAGTCCAAGCTCTGCCTTTAGTAGCTAAATGGCAACTTCTCTGGGCTCAGTTTATCCACCGGTAAAATGGGAGAGAATTGGGCTAAACAGTCTCTATACTTTGAGTATAACATCCTAAAACTCTAGGACTCACTATCATTGTATGTATTTTAGTAGCTTAAAACTGCAAGAATTTATTTTTGGTTTTCCTGAAACCAGATTACAGGAAAATTTTTCCCAATCCCCTACTGTTCCCAGACAGCCACTTACTCATACTGACCCCAGCAAAGCTGCCCAAATAGAAATAGAGCTCATAGCCGAGGATGGCGGTGCACGCGTGTGATTTCAGAACTCTGGGAGGCTGAAGCAGAAGGGTCACAAGTTCAAGGCCAGCCTGAGCAATTCATAGACTTAGTGAGACCTTGTCACAAACTAAAAACATTTAAGAAGGGCTGGAGATGTAGCTCAGTGCAAAGACCCTGATTTCAATCCTCATGACCAAAAAAAGAGCAATAGAGCACAATATAATGAAGATATAGAAAAAAAGGAAAAATGGACTCTAGACTTCCATTTGCAAGCAAGTAAACAGAAGCCATTTCTTAGTAATCATACTCCTTTCCTCTTCACATCATTTTTTTTCCGCTCTTCTCTTTCCCAAGAATTTTATTATTTCACCTCTTCTCTAAAATGAATCAGGGGCCTTATTATCGGCTCTAGAAACACTGTGAGTATTTATAAGAGGATTTAAAAAGAGATTTTTTTTAAAGGAAAATGACATTATATGGAGAGGAAGAGAAGCAGAAAACAATCTCAGCTAGACTAAAGAAGTAGCCAATATACTGAAGACCAGATGAGTGTATACCAAAAGGTTAGCAGCATTGGTCTCTGGCTGGCAGAGTGTCCTCTTCACCTTAGCATTAAAAATATACACAAACCGGACCTAGTGGCACACACTGATAGTCCCAGCGACTGGGGAGGCTGAAGCAAGAGGATTGCTCGAGCCCAGGAGTTTGGGGTCAGCCTGCACAAAATAGCAAGCCCTTGTCCCAGAAACAAGTAAATAAAAATATATTTAATGAGTATGCATATGTTTATAATTGGAATATACATCCATATTATATTTATAATTATGTATTACATATATCCTGATTATAAACAAAATTAATCTACCGATATTTGAATTTAACAACAACAACAAAAAAAAGAATGACCCCTGTTTTCAAAAAGTAGCAGTTAAAATGCCAGAATCTGGAATCGGATTACCTGGTTTACTCAGTTTCCCATCTATAAAATGGCAACAATAATAAAGGATCTAACTCATAGAGTTATTGTCTGACGTAAGGCCTTCAAACAACGGCTGCCACAGTGTAAGCATGAAATTAATATCAGCCATTATTTAAAATGTTGAATACTTGTAAATACAATGTGTGCATGTAGCAAAATATCAAACAGTACAGAAGACTTTAAAATGAAAAGTAAAAATAGTTTTCCCTTCTTCAACCCCCAGCCTCACCCCTAGACATAAGCACTGTTAACAGTTTCTTATGTATCCTGCAAGAATTTTTAAGGGCAAACACAACATATGTCCTCTTTTAAAACACATGTGAGCATGCACACACATGTGCACACACACACTCACACACACATACCCACAGAGTCATAGGATATGATTAATTCACCACCTTCCTGTTTCATTTAATGATCTCTCGTGTAGCGCTATCTGTAGCAGAAGATCTAGATTTTTGGTAAATTGGACATCGTGGTGCACACCTGTAATGCCAGCACTCTGGAAGGTTGAGACAGGAGGATTGCAAGTTTGGGTGC
Source organism: Hystrix cristata (assembly GCA_004026905.1). NCBI lineage: Eukaryota > Metazoa > Chordata > Mammalia > Rodentia > Hystricidae > Hystrix > Hystrix cristata. The sequence continues at coordinate 20,930 of PVJO010013989.1, forward strand.
AGCCTGGGTACCTTAGCAACTTAGCAAATCCTGTTTCAAAATAAACAAGGGGCTGGGAATATAGTTCAGTGCAAAGGCCCTGAGTTCAATCTGCAGTACCTCTAAAAAATTACAATAAGTCCCCAATTTATGAGAGTTCAAGTTGCAAACTTTCACAGATACAGTCTTAGATGTGAACAAATCCCAGAAGCAGCTTGCATGTGTACCTTAACATTTTAGGGTAACTGTAAAAGTAAAAATAGTTTATTTACAGTATTTTTGTGTGACTGCTTGGTTTTTTACGCTTTACATTGTGTATGTGTGTCAAAAGTGTGTAAGACTCATTTTGTCAGACTTACAAATGAATCCGATTTAGACACATTCTCCCAGAACTTGTCTGTATAGTAAAATAAATAAATAAATAAATAACATTTACTATCTTAGCTATTTTCATGTGTATAGTAGTTTTAAGTCTATTCACATTGTAGTGCCTCCAATCTGCAGAATTTTTCATCCTGCAGAACCAAAATGCTGTACCCATTAAATAATGACTTCCCTCCCCCCCACCACTACCCCCAGCAACCACCTCCCCCACCCCCGGCAACCACCATTCTACTTTCTACAAATTTGACTACTATACACACCTTCTATAAATAGAATCACATAGTATTTGACTTTTTGTGACTGGCTTGTTTGACTTAAGTTAATTCTAAAGTATATGATAAAATTTTCTCCATTTTTAAGGCCAAATAATATTCCACTGTATGTATATACCACATTTTGTGTATCCACTCATCTGTCCAAGGACATGTGGTTTGCTTCTCTCTCTTGGCTGCTGTAGATAATGCTGCAATGAATATGGATGTGCAAATATCTTTTAGATATCTTGCTTTCGATTATTTTAGATATGTACCCAGAAGAGGGATTACTAGACCATATGGCAGTCCTATTTTTAATTTTTTTTTAGAAATTTCCATATTATTTCCAATAGTGGTTGCACCATTCTACAATCCAAACAAAGCACACAAAAGTTCTAATTTCTCCACATTAGCACTGTTTATTTATGTCATCGTTATTGTTGTTTATTGTTTTTGCTATGATAGTAAATATCCCAGTGGGTGTGAGGTGATTTGCTCCTTATGTTTACCAGATACATAGTGTTTAATGATATGGAAAATCCCCTATCAATGGAGAATTTGGTTGAGCCTGGTCTTCAGCTACTTCCAACAACACTGCAATGAACATCCATGCATCAATATCTTTATACACATGCTGGCCACTTTTTGGTACAGAGATTGTTGGGACAAAGGGTATATGCATTTTTGTAACTTGTTATTATGCAATAATTTCAGCTTACAGAACATTTGCAGGAACACTCATATTTTCCAGTTGTTAACAGTTCATCAATCTACTTTATCATTTTCTCTCGCTCTCTCTCTCTACATATATATATATTTTTTTTTTTACTTTTTTCTGAGCCATTTGGGAATAAACTTTAGCCAGACTGTTCCTTTAATCCTAAATACTTCCCCATGCATTTCTCAGAACAAAATATTTTTCTTACATTAGCACAGTATGAATATAGACATCAGGAAATTAATATTCATAAAACACTATTAGCTAATAAAAAGGCTGTATTCATAATTCTCCAATTATACAAATAATGTTCTTTTTAGCAAAAAGGAATTTGTAGGGGAAAGGTTGGGTGTGTGATTCGGGACACACTTTACATTTCTCATTTCTGTCTCACCTCCTGCAACCTGAAACAGTCCCTTGGACTGGCTTTACCTTTCACGTTCAGAACTGGCCTTCACGCCAAGCTATATTCCCAGCATTTTTCTTATCTTTGATTTTATTTAATTTGTCTTATTTAATTTATCTTTTTATGAAAAATAAAACAAAATTTCAAAAGCAAATAACAAGAGAATAACAAGTTAATACACTGTGTATCATTATCTTCAAAGTAGTTATACAGAGTCCAAGACAAACCAAAAAGATTCTTACAAAAAAGAAACAAACAAATAATAACACAAACCTTTCTTTTCAATGAACTAAGAAAAACTAGTATAAATTTTAAAAATTAGCATATATATTGAAATATTTTTAAACAACAGAATATGAAATTTGGGGAAGTATTTGAACTTCTCTGTACTTCCTATTTATCTCTCTTCTATTTTGCTCTTTGTGTGTGTATATATATATATGTTTCTCATATAAGAGAAACCATGTGATATTTGAGCTTGTGTGTCAGACTTATTTCACTTAACATTATGTTCTCAAGTTATATCCATTTACCTATGAGCTTCAAATTTATCTTTCTTTATGGCAGCATAGTACTCCATTGTGTATAAATATCACATTTTCCTTATCCATTCATCTGTTGATGGATATATACACTGTTTCCAAGATCAAGCTATTATAAATTGTGCTGCTATAAATATGGATATGCCTATATCCCTGAAATACGATAATTTTAACTCTTTGGGGAAGATACCTAGAAGAGGGATACTTGAGTCACATGGAATTTTTTTTAGTTTTTTTAAGAATCTCCACACTGATTTCCACAGTGGTTTCATTAGTTCACATTCTCACCAACAATGTAGAAATGTTCCTTTTCCCCAACATCCTCACCGGTATTTGTTATTATAGACTTTTTGATGACCACCCATTCTTTCCGAGGTAAGATGGTATCTCAGGGTAGATTTAGTTTTCATTTCTCTGATGGCTGGTGAAAATGAGCATTTTTTGTGTATTTATTGGCTACCTGTACTTCTTCTGTGAAGTGTCTATTCATTTCAGTTGCCCAATTTTTGATTGAGTCTTTTATGTCGGGGGGGTCTAATTTTTTTGAGTTCTTTATATATTCTAGATATTAGTCTTCTGTCTGAGAAGTAATTGGCAACATTTTTTTCCATTCTGTAGGTTGTCTCTTCACTCTGTTAGTTGTTTTCTTTGCTGTGCAGAAACTGTTTAATTTGATACGATCCCTTTTGTTGATTCCTGATACTATTTCTTGTGCCACTGGGGTTCTGTTCAGAAAGTCCTTGCCTATGCCTATGTCTTCAAGAGTTGTACCTGTTTTATTTTCCAGGAAATTAAGTGTTTCTGTTTTAACATTTGGATCTCTGATCCATTTTGATTTTAGTTTACTACATGGGTGAGATATATGGGTCTAGACTCATGTGTTTTTGGCTCTGTCAAAAATCAAATAGGTATATGTGGCTGGGGTTGTTTCTGCATCCTCTATTCTGTTCCATTAATAATCCACATGCCTGTTTTTGTGCCAGTACCATGATGTTTAAATCGCTGTAGCTTTATAATATAACTTCAAGCCTGGGATTGTGATGTCACTCGCTTTGCTTTTGTTACTCAGGATTGCTTTTGCTTTTCTGGGTCTTTTCTGATTCCATATAAATTTTAGGATTGTTAGGGGTTGGGGATTTAGCTCAGCAGTAGAGCACTTGCCTAGCTAAGTGCAAGGCCCTGAGTTCGATCCCCAGCATCCCCTCCAAAATTAAATTTAAAAATATATACATAAATAAATTTTAGGATTTTTTTTCTATTGCTCTGTGAGAAATGGCATTGGTATTTTGATTCGGACTGCAGTAAACCTGTATATGAGTTTTGGAATTATAGCCATTTCAACTATGCTGGTTCTGCCTATCCAGGAACGAGGATATTTTTCAATTTTATGATGTCCTCAATTTCCTTTTTCAGTCTGATGTAATTTTCATGGTAGAGGTCTTTCACTTCCTTAGTAAGGTTAATACCTAAGTATTTAAAGTTTTGATGTTACTGTGAATGGGACCGTTTTGCTAATTGCTTTTTCAGGGAGTATTTTATTTTGTTTTTGAGACAGAGTCTCACTACATAGTTCAGGCTGGCCTTCAACTCAAGGCAATCCTCCAGTCTCAGCTTCCTGAGTGCTGGGATTATAGATGTGTGCCACCACATCGGGCTTTATCTTTTATCTTGAAACAAGATCTGGCTAAATTGCTCAGGCCAGGCTCACAAATAAAGCATAGCAAATAGATCCAGTTCCGAGTCTTCTGGGCTCATAATTCTCATGTCTCCTTCATCTTCTTCATTCTGGAATAGCTCCTTGTTCATTCATTGTTTTCTAGGACCTTAGCACTTTTGAAGACTACCAGCCATTATTTTAGAGAATGCCCCTCGATGGGGGTTTATCTGATGCTTCCTCGTGATTAGATTCTGATTACTCATCTTTGGCAGCAACGTCACAATAGTGACGCTGTGCTCTGCTTGCATTCTGTCAGGTGGAACATGATTTCAATGTGTCCTTTTACGATGATGGTCACTTTGGCCAATTGAATAAGGTGGTACATGCCAGATTTCTCCACTATGAAGTTAGTCTTTCTAATTAACAAATATATTGTGGGAAAATACTTCCAAAATGTGTAAATATTATATTCACATGTGTAAATGTTATATATTAAATAAGTGAATTATTTTCAATTCACTTATTTATATCAGTAGAGACTTACGGTCTCCTAGTTTATTAAATGAATTATAATCGACTACTGGCATTTAATGTTCAAATTGCACTGTATTTGGCCACTAGGGTCCTTTTAAGCTAGCTTCCATGTCCCTCTGACATTTCCCTATCTTTTGTTATTGTTATTACTCTTACCTCTGTTGTTTTGGTGGTACTGGGAATTGAACCCAGGGCCTTCTTACTGAGCTATAGCCCCAGTCCCTTTTTTATTTTTTCTTTTGAGACAAGATCTCACCAAGTCACTAAGTTTCCTGAGCTGGGCTTTAAATTGCAATCTTCCTGCCTTAGCCTCTTGGAGTGCCAGGGAGTATAGGCATGTGTCTCCATACCCAGCTCCCATCACTCTTTAAGCACCTCCTACGTGGCACAAGATATCCTAGGTTCATCTTATAATTGCCCTTCCCCAGTCCCCAAGTCAGACATTTTCTTGAGAAGTCCTGGTTCTTTTCAGTGGAGATCATATTTAGAAGCCAAATCTGAGCACTAAGCATGCTTTTTGCTGCAGGTGTGTTGTTGCTCCCCGGCCCACCTCATTTACTTCCCCACTCACACTCTTACACACACACGCTTTTATCCATCTATTCATCTATCCATCTACCTATCATCTATCATTGATCTAACCATGAATTCACTCTGATATATCCAATCCAACATCAAAGGGTTCGGTCTAATTTTCTCTTTCTGCACTTGTAACAATTTATGTCCATGAGAAACTAGCTTCCACCAGTCTTAATATATCCGCCAGTGTTATCAGTACTCCCATACGTACCTATGCTTGCAGGCTTTAGAGAGGACTCCCTCAATGATGCCTGCCTTCTAGTCCAGTACTCATCCACCTGTGTCATCACCTCCCCGGAATGTGACAGAATGCGGCAAAAAGGTGTGGGCTGTCACTTCCAAAGTTAGGTTATGGAAAGACTGGCCTCTGCTTAATCCATCCTTTCGTCTGTCTCTCCTTCACTCTCTGTCTCTGTCTCACTCTCCCTGTCTCCACACACCCGGTGTGCCTGTCTCTGTCTGTCTCTCTCTCTCTTTCAAGCTCTGGAAGAACCCACTTCACAAGGAGCCGAGGGAGGCTTCTGGCCAGCAGCCACTAAGGAACCAAGGCATTCAGTCACCGGTGGTGAGGAAGTAAGTGCTGCTAACAACGTGCTGGGACGCAGAGCCTCCCTCACTTGAACTTTCAGGCTGTAGCTTTGTGAGAGACTCTAAACTACAGCACCCTGCTAAGCCACGCCCAAATTCCTACCTACACACACTGAGCTAATAATGCATCTTGCTTTAAGCCCCTGAGTTTTGGGGCAAATCATTACACAGAAATCCATGACTAACACAAGCAATCTCTCATTGCCATTACTACCTCTCCTTGATACAAACGTCTGTTCTCTAGGGCCTCTGGCCACAACAGCTGCCCAAACACGGACTCTCTTCCCACCCTGCTCAGGGTCTGACTGCCCACATCACCTCTCCTCCACCCTGATGCCCTCTTCACCCCACTCGGGCTCTGACAGCCAGGCTATGCCGCTCAGGCACTGGGACGTCCTTACCAGCCCTCTCAGGCGCTGGCTTTCCACGTGAGGCTGCCCCTTTGTCTTAGTTACTCTTCTGTTGATGGGACAAAATACCCAACACAAACAACTTGAAGGAGGAGAGGTTTATTTTGGCTCACGAGTTCAGTCCGTGGCTGCCATCTGCAAGGCACAGATGGCATTGTGGAAGAGCACGGCGGAGGAGACGGTACTCGACCTACAGCAGCCAGGAAGCAGAGACAGAAGGGAGGAGCCAGGGAAGCAGATATACCGCTCTAGATCACAGCCCCAGTGAGCCACTTCTTCCTACCAGACCCCAACTCTTAACAGCACATTGAGCTACAAACACCTCAGTGGATTAATCCGCCAATGACAATAGCACCCTCACGATCCAATCGTCTTCCAAACACATAAGGCTTCAAGGGGACACTGTAGTTCTAAAGGGCACCCTCCATGGAGATGCCTTCCTCAACCCACTTGACTCTGATCTCTTGTAGCAGCCAGACCTTACAGGGGCACCTTCTTCACCCTACTTGGTCTCTGATGCTCCAAACTGGGCCCTCCACTCTCTCCCCCTCTGGATGCCTACCTTGCACTTGCTCGCCTGATGACTCTAGGATTGACTTGTTCAAGAAAAGGAGAAAGAGTTAGGTGTGTGGGGTTTTTTTTTTTAAAATATTTCCATACTTCTATTTTTTGCCAAATTGCTCTCCAAAAGTCTTGCATCAGTTAGCAGTCTAGTCCCTCTCCTCTCCTTTTCCTCATCTATCAGGGCGCAGCTTAGTTCTTCCTTCCTAGTACTGGTTCTCAGTCTCCTCCCAGTGAAAGTCGAACGATCTAATTTTTTGTAAAATGTCCACTAGGTTTCGCTGTTCTGGCATCTCTGAACAAGGGGCATTTCCCCCTAAAAACATAAGGCTTCTTTTTCACTCTCACTGATACTTGTGCACTTATGCCCTTGGTGAGCAAGTTGTAAGGTGGAGAATTGCAAAGAGGACAAAATATGTAAAATTTACCTATTTACACACAATAATTGTGTGCTTTCCGATATAACAAGAATGGAAAGTTTGTGACAAGAATGGAAATTTTTAACTGTAGACCAATAGGAACCTTTTCAAAAAGATCTACCTTGCTCTTTGTTAAGTTCTGGATTAATAAATATCTAGCTGAGAAGGGGCCATTTCTTTCTCAGTTCATCTTTTAATTTTCCAGTTACAGTCTGTTTTCATATGTATATTTACTCTACCTGGATCTCTAGCCGTTCTGGATTTATGTTTATGTCCTTTAGGGTAACACTTACAATTAATATTTCCCAAGCACTTTAACAGATGCTTTGAACTCACCCAGTCCTCACAGAAGCATTACAATATGTTTCATATTTCTGCCCCTATTTAATAAATGTGGAAAAACTGAACCTCTAAGGGTGTCACTTACCCGAGGTAAGTTAGTGATGAAATAGGCTGGACTCAAGTCTTCTGACTCCCTACGCTGAAATCTTTCTCCTCTATTCTACTACATCTCTGAGTTCTTTTTCTTCCAAGGCAGTGTTCTTGAACGCTTAAGTTTCCCTTACATACTGGAGACTGAATATGTAGAAACCTCTATCTGACCTGCCTGGCAGACTGTATTTGGCCAGGCCGAATCAGCTGTTTACGAGTGATCCGTACTTGAATTTCCCTGCAGCTCTTTATGACATTATCAAAATACAGTTTTTTTTCAAAAATGTCTTGAGGATGTTAAGATGATTAAGCATCCAGAAAAGATGAAAACAAAAATAAATAAGTGCATTAAGCAAAAAACTCAAAACCTTCATACTATCACTATGCTGAGTGATAATTTTCCTGTTTAGTGGTAAAGTTTAATTTAAGAAGATAAGCTACGCACCACTGAAATAAAGTAAACGTGCTGCAGAAAGAACTGGTTAAATACATTTCAGTACAAGGGAACGCTATACAGATTTTAACAAAGAACAAGACAGATCAATGCGTCCTGATAAGGAATCTTTCCAAGCTATGTTGTTAAGAGATTAAAACAAGGACAGTGTGAACAGTTGCCTATCACCTGGGAAATACACATGTTGGGGGTGTGGGGGGTGTGTGCATATGCATAGAATAATAGAATCTCTCTGGAGGGATTCAAAAACATTGAAATGGTGGAAACTTCTAGGGAAGGTAAATGGGTGATGAGAGTGGAGAAGAGACTTACTTTTCAGTCTATGCTCTTTTAAAGTTTCTTTAGACCATTTGAATTTGTACAGTGTACAGGCAGTAAGTCTTCTGCCTTCGTGATAGAAACCTTCAAACCGCTTGCACCCTCCAACCTACTATTCAGCTTCCCCTCTCCACTCTCTGTGTGCTCCAGCCACACCTCGAAGAAGACTGATCTCCACTTTACCTCCCTCCCTGCCAGCAGGGCCTCCAGCTTCACTCTCTCACTCCCTTCTAATTAATGTAACTAGGCATCGTGTTCCATAATTACAGGCTTTGTCAGTGAAATCAATAGTTGCCTCCCTGGTGACAATGACATTTTAGCTCCATCAATCTCCCTGGAGCCCGGCTGCGTCTCTGAGCCAACAAAACTCCCAAGCTTATTAACATGTCTCCTTGCTCTCACTCATTTTCATGCATGTCTACCAATCAGCACATTCACATAATTTCATGCACCGCATCTGTGATTATTTGCAGTTAAAATGTCAGTTAAATGTGTATTTGCAGTCGTTCTAGTTGAGGTGTAATTTACATTTCACAAACTCCTCTGTTGTACGTATATTGGTCTATGGTTTTTAGTAAATTTAAAGAGGTGTGCAACCTTAAATGTATATTATTTGTGATAATCTTAAGAATCTATCTTAACATATCCCAGATCATAATAGGCTTTTGATATAACTCAGTTTCTTTCCTTTGACCTTGAATCCCAAACTTGATCCTTTCCCTACTCCTTAATGGAGGACTTCTAATTCTATTCTGAGAGAGCCCTTAGAAATCAACTAGAGCCAGGCATGGCGGCACATGCCTGTAATTCCAGCTCTTGGGAGGCTGAGGCAGGAGGATCGCTGTGAGTTTGAGGGCAGCCTGGACTACATAGTGAGTTCAAGGCCAGCCTGAACTATATAGCGAGACCCTGTCTCAGAAAGACAAAAATGAAAGAAAGAAAGAAAGAAAGAAAGAAAGAGAGAGAGAGAGAGAAAGGAAGGAAGGAAGGAAGGAAAAAAGAGAGAGAGAGAGAAAAGAAAAGAAGAGAAATCAGGTAGAGAGATTGGAAAGTGAGATCCAGATAGTACATATGAACCGCCCAACATCATATAGTAGGTTAGTGACAGAATCAGAACTAGAACCCACGATTCTTGTTCAAAGCCCAATCAGCTTCCCGTGACAGCATAGAGCCTCTTCTCTTAAGCATTGCTAATGTCCTGGAAATCAATGAATCAATCACCATCAATCAATTTGCTTAGCTAAATCTGAGGATTTAATAATTGAAGAAGGGCTCAGTCTGAGGATGAGTTGAGAGACTAACTGGGGAATACAAGCTCTTTTATGTTCCTTCTGGGAGAATTTCTTTCATGTTCCTTCTGGGAGAATTTCTTTCTTAGTATTTAGCACAATTAACTAAGAAGGTAAATTCTTTTCTGTCCAAAGAAGGAGCTTATGGGTTGCCAGTCAAAAGTATCTATCATTATTACCACTCCAGCCTATTTTTTTCTAGCATATGCTAGTAAGATGTGAAGGCAGTATGACACTGTAGCAGATGAAATCACACAGGCACTGCTTCCTGCTTCTGACAAAAATTGTGCTAAAATTAGCCCCAAATCCCCACAGATTGAGGCAAGGAAAGCAATTTAGCCTCTCATCTTGTTTTTCTAGCAATCAGTCTATAACAATTAAACAACTGGTGACAAAGAGAGAAGTACACTTTATATATTTGTGTGATGAGAAATGAAAATGTTCTCTCCCGTCAACTCTAGTGGCACCTGGTATCACCATAGGAGGAAGCAACAGGCCGACAACAGTTCTGAGGTGTTAAACATGGTATTCTGAACCTAATATGAAAATACCAAGATAGTCAGATTGACACAGAATTGTTGTCAGCTGTTTTCATATTAGATGTTATACTTCTCCCTTCAAATATTATCTTTTCCACCTGCAATTTCCACTCTTAGGATGCATTCTTTAAAAAAAAGCAGAGATTCATGTACAAAGATATCAATCACAATTTTTATAAGATTGAAACTTTGGAAATAATTAGAAGCAATTGGAGTAATCAAATAAAACATGATAATTCCATAAAGATGAATTTTATGCAGCCATTAAAACCACTTTAAATTTTTTTCAACTTTAAGTTTTCTGAGATATAACTTACATCCCATGAAATTTACATCTCATAAGGTTTCATTTAAAGTGTAAAATTCAAAGGTTTTTAGTATATTTTCAGAGCTGTGGAACTGTCACTGTGTATTAGTCTGTTTTATATTATTAAATGAAATACCTTCTACTTTTGAAGAAAAAAAGATTTATTTAGCTCATAGTTTACAGGCTGCGTATTCAAGATTGGGAAGCTCTATTAATTTACTCTCTGATGAGGGTCTGGCGGAGGATGGTGACAGCATGGTGGAATGTGTGTGAGAAAGAGATCACATCTTGAAACAGGAAGTCAGAGATCTGGCTGGGGCAGCGCAGACTTTCTCTTTTTATAACAAACCACTAGTGAGAACTAACTCATGATGTCACAGAATTACCTTAACCCCTTCTAAGGACAGAGCCTCCAATGAACCAAGGACCTCCCACTAGCACCCACCTCTTTAAGATCTCACCACCTCTCACATCACCACGCTAGGGACCAAGGCTCCAACACATGTCCTCTTCAGGGACACACGCAAGCCATACCCAAACCCCGGCACATCATAACCTAATATAAGAACATTTTCACCACCAAAAAAGAAGGTGTACCCATTAGCAATCATTCCTCATTCTCCCAACCTGTAAATTGATAAGAAAAATACAAATGACCCTCCCCAAAAGATTCTTAGCACTTTTGTGTTTATTTTAACATCTATTAGAGAAAAGAGTAAACACACACTTCACCCATAGTTTTTCAAGTACAATCCGAGTTTAAAATGTAAACAACCTAAAAGGAAATCATTGGCTAAATTACAGAGGAGATGCAGGGAATATGATAACACTTTTAGAAAACTGATAAAGGCGTTGATTCTGTTGCAGTTCCTCTTTAAGAGCTGAAGTCTCAGAGGTAACACATGTAGCCGGCTTCATTCCTGAAATTCTACTGTGAATTAGTCCCAGATAATCCAGCACTGAACTACCCCGCCCCACCCTGGGTCTGTTAGTACTCAGGGATAGTGAACTGTCTAGGGCTGAAGACTGAAGCAGTCGCTTTTATGGGGGGGGGGGTGCTATGACTAAAACTAGAACAGAAAAACAACAAATTAAGAAGCCAAGTTTCTTATACGTCCATACTGTGACTATAAACAGAAAGCCCAGAGCCATGCACTATGGGAGATGTCACAGTGAAAGGAATCTGAAAATGACTACGAAAAAGGCTTCACCAGGGCAGAGAGATGGGGAAGTGGGATGGGGATAATAATGGATCCTCCGGGATGCCTGCATATTGCTCCCTCACAGTTTGTGACTATGTTATCTTACAGAGTAAGAAGACTTTGCAGGTGCTATCAGGGATCCTGAGACAGGAAGGTTGTCCAAGGTTATCCAAAAGGGTCCCGCAGAGTCACAGAGGTCTTTATACAGGGAGGCAAGAAGATCAGATTCAGAGAAGACGTTATGGCAGAAGAGCAGTTGCAGTGATGTGCGCCGAAGGTGGAGGAGTCACAAGCAAGGAATGCGAGTGCCTCAGGAAGCTGGAAAAGGCAAGAAAGCATTCTTCCCCAGGCCTCCAGAAAGAACATGGTCTTCCTGACACCTCGATTGTAGAATTTTTGGCTTCTAGAACTGTAGATAATCCACCTAGGTTGCTTCAGGCCATTCAGTTTGTTCTAATTTCTTAGAGCAGCAGCAATGCTCTAATAATTACAGAAACGATTGACAACTTTGAGTGCAAGCTTGGAAAAGGATCTCTGGCAAAGTCCTTGGCTCCTGTCTGGCCTGTAGAGTGCTGGAAGAGGGGAGTAAAGCACACCTGAATTCACTGCATGTTTTCTATATCATCCTTATGGCTCTTAGCATGCGTTTCTCTAGGTTAACATTCACTGTATTCCACTAGCTGTATGGTACTTGTGGGCAGACTGAGTCAGCACAAAGCACAAGACCAGGCCCATGTATAGGTAAGCAGTAATGATGCTTTGTAACTGCATAATGTGTTACTTTCTAAAAGGTTTTCAAATATGATGCAAGCGTCAAAATATTTTGAAAACAGGAGTGCAAGAATCATCAAATGTGTCACAGGTTGAAAAAAGGAGGCCCCCGGAAGAGACCATAAAACTGACCCTCTGGGTAAGGAAGAAAGGGAAAGGAACAGGGGCCAGACGTGCGCTCTCCTTCCCCGGGAAACATTGGTTGTTGGCTCATTTTGAATCTTACCTGAGAGCAAGCCAGGAAGCCTGCGCAGGGTAGAGGGGAGTCACTAATCACGGTGTGACTGGGGCGCAGAGCGGATCGAATCTCAGCAGAAGGTCCACCCAGCATCCTGAACCCCTCTCCTACCAGGCAGCATAACTGGCAGAGAGGGGAAAGGGTGTTTCCCACCTGCCTCAAGGTCTTGGTGGCTCCCACATTCAGTAGCCGTCTAGGTCTGGGGAAGGAGAAAGCTACATAACCCACCTGGGGTTTGGGAGGGAGCCACAGTCAACTTCTTCAGCACACGGAGGGGTAAGTAAGGTAGGCAGATGACAGCAGAGAAAGCTTCACCTCCTCCACTCAAAGGCTAACCAAGGAGGGAAACGGTGCTTGTCTGTGATGCTCAACAAGGGAATGAGGGTAGGGGCCTAATTTTCAAGCCACCTAGTTAATTCTCAGCCTCCATGTGCAGTCCACTCATGTGCCTTCATGTTTACAGACAGTATTTTGCACTTACACTTTACAAGACAACTCTGAAAAGAGTGACTACTCCATGAAATTCTTGGGCCCTATGGTAGCTGTATGTTCAGGGGTTTTGGAGGAGTTAGAAATGGTTAAAATGATTTTAACCTTGCACGTGCATACATGTATCTAAATATTATGTGCTACCTCATTAACTTGTACAATCTTTATGTTTTTACATATCAGTTAAAATTAATTAAAATGCTAAAAAAGAGATATCAGTTAAAAAATGAATAGACAAGACATAGATGGGGAAAATATCCTAAAACTATATATCTGATAAAAGGATTATACATATGTTATTTATTTTTCACACATAAATGTATATATATGTATAAAATAGATAAACATAACTATACAGCTCCTAAATTATAAATTATATATGTAGTTTTCTTTATTATGTGATATCTTCTGTTGTTTGGGTATCGGGTTAAGATCAGTTTCATAAAATGAGCTGGGATGTCTCCCTTCTCTTCTATATTCTGGAAGACATTGATAGAATTGGTATAAATTCTTCTTTACATTTTTGGTATTATTCTCCAGTGAAGCCTTCTGAGCCCAGAGATTTTCTTTTTTGAAAGATTTTGAACTATGAATTGAATTTCTTTGTCACAGAGCTATTCAAATAATCTGTTCTATGTTGGCTGGGTTGTGGTAGTTTGCATTTTTTAAGGAATTGGCCCATTCCATCTAGGTTGTCAAACTTACTGGTAGAGTTTATTAACATTTGCCTTTGTTATCCTTTTGATATTTGCAGGGTCTGTAGTGCTGTCCCTTGTTTGAGTCTGGCTATTGGCCATTTGTACCATTTGTCTTTTTTTATTAAGCTTTTCAAAGAATCAGCTTTTTATTTCATTGCCTTTCCCTATTACTTTTCTGTTTCCAACTTCATCATTTTCAATTCTTACTGTTATTGTTTTCTTCCTTCTGATTGATTTGGGTTTATTTTCCTCCCCCCTCCCTGCCAGGTTCTTGAGGTGGGACTTTAGATTATTGATTTGAGACTTTCTCTCTTTTCTAATGTATACATTTAGTGTTATAAATTTCCCACTTGAAACTGCTTTAAGTGTTTCCCACGACTTTTAATATGCTGCATTTTCATTTTCGTTCAGTTTAATATCACTTTTATTTCTCTTGAGACTTTTGCTTTGACACATGGATTACTTAGCAGTGTACTGTTTAGTTTCCATGTGTTTGGAGATTTTCCTGTTATAATTCTGTTACTGGTTTTAACTTTGATTCCCTTGTGGTCGAAGAACACAGTTCTTTTAAATGTGCTTGGGTTTGTTATATGGCCCAAGATACAGCCTATCTTGGCCTATGTTGTGCAGGCACTTGAAGGCATGTGTATTCCACTGTTGTTGGGTGAAGTGTCCCAGAAATATCAGTTAGATCTTGTAGTTGAATTGTTGCTGATTTCTACTATATTCTTCCTTACTTTCTGTTATGGTTTGTGTCTAGATGTCCCCCCAAAGCCTCATGTGGTGAGAGATAGCTGGATCTAGAGTGTGGGCTGCCCTGGGGGCAGGTAGCCTAGATAATAGATAGAGGAAGAATGCTTAACTAGCTGCTTATTTGCATTGCTGATTTGCACACATTCCTGGCATTTTCCTCACTTTACTTTGCGGCAGGCCACCGGTCTGCACGCCAGCCCGCCTGCCTCGGATCCAGCAGACTATAGACTGAAACTTCTGCAGACTGTGAGCTAGTAAACCTTTCTTCCCCTAACTTTGGGTGTCGAGTATTCTGTCCCAACAAAGAGAGAAAAGTAACTAAAACACTTTCTGTCTGGTTGTTCTAGTAATTTTTGAGAAAGGGTTGTTGAACTCTCCAACTACAGGTGTGGATTTATTTGTTCTTTCCGTTTTATCATTTTTGCTTCCCGTATTTTGCAATTCTGTTTTTGATGTATATACATGAGGATTGCTATACCTTTTTGGTAGAGAGAATATTTCATCTCTAGATAATGTCCCTGACTCTGGCTAGTAATTTTCTCTCCTCTGAAGACTGCTTATCTGATATTAGTAAAACAACTCTTGCTTTTTTTTTTTTTTTTGGCCCCAGGGGATCAAAGTCAGGGCCTTGTGCTTGCTAGGGAAGCACTCTAACCACTGAGCTAAATCCTCAGCCCCATCTTGCTTTTTCTTTGATACTGTTTGCACAGTATGTCTCTACCCTTATATCTTCAACGTGGCTTATCGTTATATTGTTTGTTTTACATACAATATCAAAGTTTTTTTTATTTGTACTTAAATGGGAGATGTAGTAAAAAGTATGTGTGCTCCACTTTCTCAAAAGCAGAAGTCTTGAACTTTCATTTACTTTTTCAGTTCTTTTTTATTAATACATGTTTGCATTTTATAATAATTACATTCTTCATGGGGAGCTCTTACATGTACACAACACGTCTCAATTATTTTTTCATATACTTTCCCTCCCCATTCTCCTGCCTCCCTCCATCCGTTGATCCCCTTTCCATTTGAAAAGGATCTATCTCCCTACTTCCTATTAGCTATCTTTTATTTTGCTCTTTAATTTATTTATATTTTGGGTTTCTCATATAAGAGAAATCATGTGATATTTAAACTCGTGTGTCTGATTTATTTCACTTAACCTATGGTTTCAAGGTGCATTTATATTCTTATGAATAACTCAAATTTATCTTTCTTTATGGGAGAGTGGTGCTCTGTTGTGTATAAATACCACATTTTCTTTATCCATTCACCTGTTGATAGACATATAAGCACCTGCCGTGATTTAGCTATTATCAATTGTGCTGCTATAATCATGGGTCTGCATGTACCACTGTAATATGATGTCTTTAACTCCTTCAGGAAAATACCTAGAAGAAGAATAGTTGGGTCAAATGGAATTTTTTGTTTCAGTTTTTTTTAAGGAAAGCCCATACTGATTTCCATACTGTTTGTACTAGTTTACATTCTTACCTACAATGTAGAAGAGTTCTTTTTCCCTGTGGCCTCACCAGCATTTGTTATTGTTTGGTTTCTTGATGATTACCCTTATTTCTGGAGTAGGATGGAATCTCAGTGTCATTTTAATTTCCATTTCTCTAATGGCCAACAATGTTGAACATTTTTTCATTTATTTAGCAGCTATTTGTATTTCCAAGGAGTGTCTATTCATTTCAATTGCCCATTTTTTGGTTGGGTCTTTTATTTCGGAGGGGTCTAATTTTTTTGAGTTCTTTGTATATTCTAGATATTAGTGCTCTGTCTGAGGAATAGCTGGCAAAATTTTTCTCATTCTGTAGGTTGTCTCTTCTCTCTGTTGGTTATTTTCCTTGCTGTGCAGAAGCTTTCTAATTTGATATGATCCCATTTGTTGATTCTTGGTACTATTTCTTGTGCCACTGGGGTTCTGTTCAGAAAGTCCTTGCCTTTGTATATATCTTCAAGAGTTTTACCTATTTTATTTTCCAGCAGATTAAGTACCTCTGTGGTAACATTTAAATCTTTGATCCATTTTGATTTTAGTTTAGTACATGGTGAGAAATACAGGTTTAGACTCAATCTTCTGCATGTAAATAGCCAATTTTCCCAGCACCACATATTAAAGAGGCTGTTTCCTCCAGTGTGTTTTTTGGCCCCTTTGTCAAAAATCAAATAGCCAAGTGTGCCTGGGGTTATTTCTCAGAAGTACTGGACTTTTTAAAAATATTGTGTTCAATATAGACTATCACAGTTTGAGTGTGTCCTCCAAATGCTCGAGCGTTAGAGCCTAATGCTCCAGTGAGGCACTACTGGGAGGTGGGACCTAGTGGGAGGTATTTGGGTCACAGAGGCAGAGAGCTCACAGACAGATTAATGCCTTTCTTCTTTTTTTTTTTAACCAAGAACATGCATTGGCACATTGTATATATAATGATCACATTCATCATGTTTGTTTTGTACCTGTACGTGGTGCATCTTGGTTCTCCCCCATCTTCCCCACCCCTCCCATCTGTTCCCTCCTTCCCTATTTACAGCAGGTTTATTCACATTTCTCCATGATTTCCCTTTCCCTTTTCTTTCCATTTTTTCCCTTCCTGCTTTTCCCCCTTCCCTCTTTCTAGTACTCCTCTCCTTTATATATTATCTTCCTTTTATAGAATATCTATTACAACTCTTTGTCCTTATTTACAGTTGTGATTTCTCATATCAGAGAAACAATTCGGTGTGTACTCATGAGTGTCTGATTTATTTCACTTAATGGTATATTCTCAAGCAACATCCATTTACATACAAATGACTCTAGTTTGTCCTTTTTTATGGCGGTGTAGTACTCCATTGTGTAGAAAAGCCACATTTTCTTTAGCCATTCATTGGTTGTTGAGCATTTAGGCTGCTTCCAAGACTTAGCTATTACAAATTGTGTTGCTATAAACATGGCTGTACATATACCTCTGTGGAATGACAATTTTAATTCTTCTGGGAAGATCCCCAGTAGGGGAATAGCTGGATCAAACGGAACCTCTAGTTCTAGTTTTTTGAAGAATCTCCATATTGATTTCCACAGTGGCTGGACCAGTCTACATTCCCACCAACAGTGGAGGAGGGTTCCTTTCTCCCCACAGCCCCTCCAGCATTTGTTGTTGGTTGATTTTTTCATAAACGTGATTCTTTCTGGAGTGAGACGGAATCTTAACGTTGTTTTGATTTGCATCTCTCGAATGACTAGTGATGTTAAACACTTTTTCATATATTTATTTGCCATTTTTATTTCTTCATCTGAGAAATGTTTATTCATTTCAGTTGCCCATTTTTGGATTGGGTCTTTAAATTTGGGAGGTTTAATTTTTTTGAGTTCTTTATATATTCTAGATGTTAGACCTTTGTCCAATGGATAGCTAGCAAAAATTTTTTCCCATTCTGTGGCTTTTTGTCCTGCTCTATTGGTGATTTCTTTTGCTGTGCAAAAGCTTTTTAATAGCATGTGGTCCCAAACACTGATTCTTTGTATTGTTTCCCGTGCAGTCTGGGTTCTGTTCATAAATTTTTTCCCTACCCCTGTGTCTTCGAGGGTTCTTCCTATTCTATTCTCCAGTAAATTTAGTGTTTCTGTTTTAATGTTTAGATCTTTGACCCACTTAGATCTTAGTTTAGTACATAGTGAGAGACATGTATCTAGTTTTAGTTTTTGGCATGTGGCAAGCCAATTTCAGATTACTGCCTTTCTTGTGTGAGCGAGTTCTCATTCTCACAGGACTGGACTAGTTACTGCAAGAATAAGTTGTTATAAAGCAAGTCCAGCCCACATGCTGTTTCTCTTTGGCACTTGACTGCTTCCCCTTGTGCTTTCCACTATAAGTTGAAGCAGCATGAGTTGCTCACCAGAAGCCCTGAAGATGCCAGCACCACGCTTTGCCCTTCCCAGCCTCCAGAACTATCTGCTACAATAAACTTCTCTTCTTTTTCTTTTTTTTCCGCAATTTTTTTATTAATGCTTACTGTTCGTATGGATTAATGGGCTTCCTTCTGGCAGATTTGCACTTTCACACAACATACTTTAATCATTGCTCTCCATCACCCTCTCTGCCCCATCATCCCTCCTAGTTTCACATTTTCAGGGAGATTTCAATATGTATAATGTATTTTGATCATATTCATCCATCTTATATTCATCTTATTACCTGCCCTTCATCCCCTCTCCTCCCTCATGTTCCTTTCCTTTGGTCTAACAATAATCTCCTGTCTACTCTGTTGTCATCTTTTAGATTCTACATATTAAGAAAAACTTGTGAATTCTGAGTCTGGCTTATTTCTGTCAACATTGATGATCTCCAGTCTCTGTTCTTTATAAATTAACCAGCCTCAAATATTCCATCTTAGCAACAGAAAATGGACTAAGACATAGACCAAAGGTGAAAATGTTTTTGCATTCTTAGTCTCATTCAGAGTCAACGTAATGGACAGCCTCAGGGCATATGAATCCCTCTCTAAGAAAACATTACCCACAGCTTTACTGTCCCTCAAGAAATTGGGACTCCTCAAACACACATTTTTAAAAATGCTTGGAGCTGCTTGTGTTCATTCTTACTCATTGAGTTCGTTTGGGTTTTTTTTTTTTTCCTAAATCGAGCTCCACAGCTTACCCTCCTTAGAATCACATTGAAATGTTCATTAAAACCACAGATTAGTGGCCCCGGAGTGTAGCTTAGTGACGGAACATTTACCTAGGGTGCGTGAATCCCTGGTTGTGATCTGCAGCACACACAGAATACACATCACCGGGGCTGGGGGTATTGCTCAGTGGTAGAGCACCTGTCCACCGTGTACAAGGCCTTGGGTTGGGCCCCAACTCTGAAAAAAACTAGAGATTACTACCTTGTCCAGACCTGCTGAATCAGAGCCCAGGATTGGAAACTTGGAACCTGCACCTTAACAATCATACTTTGCCTTCCAAGATATTGTGATGTACCGTAATGTTTGAAAACCACTGATATACGTCATTGATAAAATTGCAGAAATAGGCCAGACCAGGGATGAAGATTTGGAAACCGCCCAGAGATCGTCCTTTGGGAGCTACTTACTGATCATTAATCAGAGCACTCTGGGCAGACTTGATCAACCAGTTACTAATCCCCCTAATTATCCTCACAGCCAGTCTCTATTGTGCATCTTTGCACAAATAGTATTTGCGATTCGCTAAATTTCACTTTTTATCTACTGAACCTGCCCTGACCTATCACTCTAGCAGCCCTATGAAAGATAATGGATCTACACTAACAGGGTTTATAAATGTATTTTCCCAGTGAAAATATATTAGGTCCAATGAACTTAAGCCACACTTTCTAAAATAGTCTATTTTAGACCATCTCCTGGAATCAACATCAAGCTCCTTGATCTATCTGTTTAAACTTCCACTCTTAATTCCTTTTTGAAATCCATGATCATATTTGCACACCTTTGTGCTTCTAGAATTTCTCCTAGTCTCAAATTGATGAAAATAAAACTGTCTCCAATAATAGTTTAGAGCTCTCATTTGCAAGTTTTCTCAATACTCTGAGAGATGTCATTTGTCCACATGCACAACTTGAACCATTTTACCTACCTATAAATGTTTGGTCTAGACTTTACATGCCTATATAGCATTCTTTCTTATTCTGGTAGTGGGGATCAAATCCAGGGGTGTTCTACCACACACCTACATCCCCAGCCCTTTCTTATTTTGAGACAGGGTCTCACTAAATTGCCCAGACTGGGCTTGTACTTGTGAAAACTCCCGCCTCAGCCTCCCGAGTAGCTGGTATTACAGGTGTACACTACCATGCCTGGAAAATTCCACAAGTTTTTGCTTCACATATTTTGTAGTTCTGTTATTAGATACAAACATTTTAAGAATTTTTCTTCTTGGTGGATGTGGTGATGTACATCTGTAATCCCAGCATTTTGAGAGGCAAGAGGATGACAATTTCAAGTCCAGCCTGGGACATTTGAAAATTTAGCAAGACCCTGTCTCAAAATTTAAAAAAAAAAAATTTCAGTGTTAGGGATATAGCTCAGTGTGAAGGCCCAGGCTCAATGCCAAGTACTGAAAAAACATTTTTGTTCTTCTTAAGAACTAATTTTATCTGTATGAAATACTCCTCTGTATTGCTTGTGATCTTGTTTTAAGCTCTACTTTGTCCGATGTTAATAGTGTCACAAGATTCATTATATTTCTTATGATTGGTGTTTGTGTAGTATATTTTTTCGTATTTTTACTTCAGCTTAACTCTTTATATGTAAACTGGGTTTCTCAGAGGCAGCCTGAACAACTTCTGTCTTTTATTTAGAGTGTTTACTATGTTTAATGTAATTATTAATTTGCTTGTATCTAAATCTCTCACCTTGGTATCATTTTTATTTGTTTTTGTTTTTTTCCTTTTCTCCCTTCCTTGACATTACTTGAGTACTTTTACTATTACACTTTGTTTTTTAAGACTTATTTCTTATTTTATTTTTGATAGTTGATCTTGGGATTACAATATACAGCCACAACTTATCACAGTGTGCTTTGAATTAATATTGTACCAATTCACATACACAGTTAGGTCTCTGTACTCATAAGTCCTGTATCTTTAGAGTCAACAAACCACAGATTGATACTTTTTTAATGCATGTATACAGGTGTAGATTTATTCTTGTCATTATTCCACAAAGAGTATATTATAACAACTATTTACACAGCATTTGCATTGTATAAGGTATTGTAAGTAACCTAGAGATGGCTTGAGTATACAGGAGGATTGTGTAGATTATATGTGAGTACTAAGCCATTTTACAAAACTGTTTTGAGCACCCCAGATTCTGGTACCCTTGGAGGGGGGTGTTCCTGGACTCAATCTCCTGCAGGTACCTAGTGGTGACTGTAATATAAAAAACATACAACAGCATATTGCCTTTTACGTCTCTCCTTCTAGTTATATTATTGTTTTTATCATTTTCCTTCTATAATAATTGTAGACCCTGCAGTACTTTATTACTCTTTTTGCTTTAAACAGGCCATTGTTTTTTCAGCTAGTATAATTTCCCTTATCCTTCAGAATTTTATTTTTTCGTATAAAGTCGATCTGCCAGGGATGAATTACAACTGATTCTCATTATCTGATGTAGTTATGTCTTATAAAGTCACCACACACACCGAGTTAAAGAATTCTGAATCAGTGCTCCTAGAGGGAATACATAGTTAAGTTCCTGTAAGACCCTGTCACATTGTCGTCACTGATCAATGTGTGGCATTATTTTTTGTGTGCTTCTACTTAAAGATACTTTACTTCCTATATATTGTTAATTCATTAACATTGAACTCAAAATCAGCAGCACCACAACTCATACTTAAACAAAACCTAGCTAACATGTTTACTTTCTCCGTAAGGCATACCGCAGCCTTCTTGCACTTAGGAATGCTAGACACCACTGCAGCACTACACTGGGGGGCCATTTTAAATAATAAAATTACCAATAAAAATGTGAAAACTGTGGCATTCAATAGACCATGGGAATGATACCTGTTTACAGTGTGAGAGCTGCAACAAGAAGACCCCACTTCTTTAAGTTGTTTGGTCTCATCTGGGAATGTGCATTTCAGAAAATTCAGTTCTGCTTCTCTTTGCTAGTCCCTGAATCATGGCAAAAGCACCGTGAGTACTGATTTGGGCTTACAGATAAATTGTAGTGAGTAGGTAAATTTTCAAGTATGGAATCTGTAGATAATAAGAATCGACTATATTTTATCTTTCTAGAAATTTCTTCCTTTCAAGAGTGTTGAACTTTTGGAGGGAGGCTGAATTTTTTTCTGGTAGGCTGTCCTTTGTCCAATGCTTGAAAATAATTGCACATGCTACAGAAGTCCTTTATCATTGGGCTTCCTCTACAGTGAGCTATATCCCTGGCCCTTGTGTATCTTTTAATCTATAGATTCCTTCACTATTTCTTTGTTCCATTGGAATTTATGAATGAAGAAACTAGTTAGTTTTGCCTATGGAGTTTACCACTGTTCTGTGGATTCTGCTGTTTTACCCCAGTAGTCTCTTTCAAGGAAAGTGCTAGTTATGTCTAAGGACTTGTTTATATTCAAGTTCAGTTTTTAACAATGTAATTTCACATGTGGCACTGTGTACTTTCATCAAGGCCACCTAATATCTGTTTGTCTCTCTTCTAGGGATGCTACCAGCTACTGACCATCGTAGCCTAGATGCATTATTCATTAGAGATTTGTTAGGAGGCAATATTTTATCATTCGTTCTCATTCATTAACTGGAATATTTCTATAAAAAGAAACTTCGGGGCTGGGGATTTAGCTCAGTGGTTAAAGTGCTTGCCTAGCAAGTGCAAAGCCCTGAGTCCGATCCCTGGCACCAAAAAAAAAATAAAATAAAATAAAATAAAAAAATAAAAGAAAGAAAAGAAAAAAGAAACTTCCCACAATTGAATTTTCAGTTACCTTTCAGGTACACTTTCTATTTGAAAGAAAGCAGTGACAGTTTCCCTGGTATAGCTCTCCATAGGCACCACAGGAATGGACTCCCAGTGTTTAAAATCACACCTTCGGCTTTTCTTTCCAAAGTGGATCTTCTATGGGAGTGTGTTTGGGTCCAATTTTAGCCACAGGGAAATCAGGGAGAAAAGTTTAAATATATATAAAATATCCACCCTTGGGGGTCAATGTCCATTTATATGGAATTTCAAGAAAAGAAAAAAAAAAACAAGAGAAGGGAAGAAGTAATAAAAAATAGAAAAAAATTTCTCAAATGAAGAAAGATTTAAATTTGTAGAGGTCACTGAGTGGTGAATAAGATGCAAGGAAAAAGACTTAACATATCCTTGTGAAATTGTAGAATGTCAAGAACGAAAGATCTTTAAAGCTTCCAGAGGCAGAAGAATGCGTTTACAGAGAAGTGAAAATCCTCATTAGCAGGACTTAGATGCAAACAACAACAACAACAAAAAAAAAAACCACCAGAATAATATCTGCAAAGTTTGAGGGAAAATGACTTTGAATTTAGAATTCTATATTATTCAAATATAAGAACGAAAATTTAAAAAGATATTTATGGGCATGAAAGAACTCAGTAATTTTACCTCCCAGCTATCTTCTCTGGAAAAAAAATTATTTGTGGATGTACTCTAACAATCATAAAAAGAGATTCAAAAAGAGGAATACATGGGGGAGGCATGGACACTAACCCAGGAAGGCAATAGGAAAAAAATTCTAAAACGACAGTTATGCTAGAAAGAGTCAGTACGTGTCAGGACATTTATCAAGTAGTCTATGCAAATGGCTCACAGATATCAGTAATATGGTGACAGGCACATACATTTTCTGAAAAGAAAAGATAATAAAAGTGCTAAGAAAAGCAAACTTCCTCAAAAAGTCATTGTTCATATATAAAACAATTTAAAATGTGACATGAGCATCTGGGGATATAGCTCAGTGCTTAGCATGTGTGAGGCCCTGGGTTCAATCCAAAAAAATAAATAAATACAGTAAAATAAAATGAAACATGAGTAAGCAATTGGTGGAATGTAAGAAAAGAAAAAACAATTGAACTGGAAAGTTGTACTAGTCCCTTTTGAGTGGCCCAGATATAGGTAGATGATTACATCTCCAGTGATCAGATGACACAGTCTCTGTAGTGAATAACATTTACAAAATTGTGATGTTTGCTGGCTTTTAGAATCAACCTATAGACAAAGCACAAAAGATAAATATACAGAATGGAATGTAAATATAATACAAAAAGTATGTAAATCTTAACAATGTAAAACTGATCAGGTAACTGGCAAACATTGGAAGTCAGTTGCTCATTTGACAGAGTAGAGCCTCAATAGATGAGTATATATGTAAGTTTAAGTATATAGTACTATGCAAAAGATTAAAGATAAACAATTAAGGCACTAACACAGAAGAGGAACAGGAGACCTGATTTCCATATCTGACATAGTGGGATGTCAATATTGTTTAAGGAAAATGAACCAAGATTTTGAAGTAAAAGCATCTTATCAAGAATCACAGAATTAACCAATAGAAGAAAAACAACAACCAAAAACCTAGAAAAGGTCAAAAGAGGCTCAAGAATATCAAATAATACTCTGATTAGTAGAACCGGAGGTAAGAACAGTAAGATTCCCTGTACTTTTAATTTTGTTGCCTTCAGCAATAGTTAAAATAATCTTGATCTTCAATTTGACTGAGTTGAAAAATGCCTAAGAAATTAGTTAAGCATACTTCTGGGTGTGACTATGAGGGTGTTTTCAGAGATGACTGACCTGCAGGACAGCAAACTAAGGAGGGACACCTGCCCCAAATGTAGGCAATATCACCTCACAGGCTGACAAAACAGCAGTATTCCCACTCTCTCTCTCTCTCTCTCTCCCTCCCTCCCTCCCCTTTTCTCCTTCCTCCCTCCCTCCTCCTCCCCTCCTCCTATTCCTGGTTGCCATGAGGTGAGCAGTTTTTATCTGCCCCTCCTTTTGCCAAGATGCCTTTGCCTCTCCACAGGCCTAAAAGCAATAGAGCCAGCTGATCATAGACTGAAACCTCTAAAATCGTGAGCCAAAAAAAAAAAAAAAAACTTAAGCCAAGATAAACCTTTCCTTCTTTAAATTGTTATTCTCAGGCATTTTTCTACAGCAACAGAAAGCTGGATAACACACCTCATACATGGCTATTCCATTCAGTCATTCATTCCTTCAACAAAGACTTATACAGTATCCACTACTGCACCAGGCATAATTAGGGATGGAAAAGGCAGAGAATGTGCCTGCCCTCAAGAACTTCACTTTTTATTGTAGAAAAGTAGATTGAAAAAAGAAAGAAAGTAAATCACTTCCAAAAAGGTGCAATGAAAATTATAAGACAAAATAAAATGAATGATAGGAACTGGAGTGATTGGGAAGGCCTCTTTAAAGAAGTAAAATTTGAGCTAAAACACTTTTTTTTATATGAGAAAAGATACCCAAAGAAGAATGCCAAAAGGAGGGGTTCCGTCTAGGCATGGCTGCCTATGTGCCCCTGAGAGCAAAGCCCACATGCATGTAGGTCTTAAGTCTGCTATTACGCTACTGTAGCTGATTACCAGTGCTCTTCTGAAAGGCATGACATGAAGCACCTTGACTTCTGGTGGCCTGTGACCTCTTCAACACCCTGCACTGCACAGAGGCATGTTTTTGAATACAGGGGTCAAGATAATGAGGCTCAGCAGAGTTATTACACTGATCCCCAATCACCAGGTGTTCCTAGAAGACACCCCTTACACTCCTTACATTCCCCACCGACTCCCCCAGTGTGGTCTTAGCAAACTAATTAGTGAAGTCAACACTTTCCTGCAAACCACCCACTTTCTGCCCCAGTTATCCTTGCCTCATTCCACAGACACATAGTTGCAACATCTCCACAGGGAACCTAAGCCTGTCCCATCTCACCCAGACCCCAATTTGTGCAACAGTTCTAGAGAGTATACTTCCAATCCACTGTGTCCAAATTCACTTGTCCCTGGCCCACGACAAGCTAACTGAACAAAATCTTGGTAGAACATGTGAACTGGATTTTGGAGGAGACTTCTGGTTGTCATCCACCTTCTTTCTAATAACATGACTGGGCCACACACCTCCCAAATGCCTACCACACTCTGTACTCATCTTCTAGAGCAACATTTTTCACTGTAATTGCACCTTTATCTTTCATACCAACCAGCTGAATCATATACCCCTGGCAACAAATGCCAAGTAGTCACTGTGTGCCAGTCACAGCACCAAATGTGAGTGAGGGTCATGGCTGCCCACAGGTCACAGGGTGCTTTTGTGTAAATTCAAAAAGGCGTCCCTGCTCCAGACTAACATCTTTGTACCAGGGTGCATGTCTTGGGAAGTGTTGCGAAGACTGGGTTTCAGTTCTGTTATGGTTTGGATCTGAAGTGTCCTCCAAATGATCATGTGTTGAGGACTTGGTCCCCAGTCTTTGATGGTATGGGCAGGTAGTAGAACATTTAAGAGGGGGGCCTAGTGAAGGTCAGTTAGGTCATTAGAGGCATGCCCTTGGAGAGGACATAGAGGTCCTCCCCTTCCTGTTTCTGTTTCTCCACTTTCATGACCTGCTTTGTCCTATGCTCCCACCATGTCATACGCTCCCACCATGTCGTATGCTGCCACAGGCCCAAAGCAACAGTGCAAAGAGATCATGAGTTAAAACTTCTGAAGCTGTGAGTTGAAATAAAACTTTTTCTTTCATAAATTGATTCTATCAGGTACAGCAATGGAAACTTGATGAATACAATCCCCACCAACTCTGTCATCCAGATTCTCTGTGCCATGAACAATTGTATCCAGATTGCCCACAGGGCTTCAACAACAAAAAAGAGTCTTGTTTGGTATGGTGGGACATGCCTGTAATCCCAACACTCGAGAGACTGAGACAGGAGGATTGCCTCAAGTTTGAGACCATCCTGGGCTATAGAGTGAGTTCAGACCAGCCTAGACTATATAGTGAGACCCTGCCTCATAAAAACACAAGCAAATAGTCTTCCCACTGGCTGAAGTCATTCTAGGTTCCCCCAGAAAGGTCCATGTGATGTCTGTGTTTGCTAAAGATCTTATCTAGCTCCACCTATAGTGTCTGCTCTGCCTGCCCCTAATAAACATTTATGGACCACTGCTTGAGCCCAGTCACAATCCCTGAGATTATGAACAGTATCACTTTCGCCTCCAGCTTCCCCCTTTTCATGCATATGCACCTTGTCTTTCACCATTTTATCCTTGACTCAGCTGGTCTCAACCCCACCGAGCACCCCAGCCTACACCCTACATCCTTAGGGTCCGATACCACAAAACGAGAAGCTCAAAAACACAGACTTTGCAACAAGCCACTACCTCCAATACCGATCCTACCCCACCCCATTTAGCAAGCAGGAACTGAAGGGCAGGAGGGCCAGGTTCAACCCTGCTCTTTCCTGACCAGACTGCCCCCAAATAGATGCTCAACATCTGTTTTGAGTGGTTCCCAAAGAAAGGGCAACTTTGCCCCACACAAATTTCAGATTCTCTGCTTACAGCCAGAGAGCAAAAAGCCAAAACCAACCCAAATCAAACAATAGAAACCCTAGCAGTCTTTCATCTGCTGGGCATCTAGACAGTTACAGAGGTCTGCCTATCAGTAGAGGATCCTGGGAGTTGCTTGTCCTAGTGGAGCACAAACATTTACATTGTCCGCTTTTGCTGATGGAAGAGTGAGAGGAAAGGGCCTCAGCTGGCAATTTAAAGCGATACTATGCAGTCACACTGAAGCTGCTTCTCTTACAAAGGGGCCCTACGATACTGGGGGCTCGGGCTCCTAAATCAGACTGCCTGGGTTCAAATCTAATTCCACCACTTACACGTTAAACTACAAAACAAAAGCAAAAACAAACCTATGGTGTCCCAGGAAGTCCACAGACTCTGGACACTTGAAGACCCAGTTTAAATCTTTGCTCTCCCACTCACCAGCTTTGTGACTTTCAGCAAGATCCTATGCCTCAGCTTCCTCATCTTTGAGATTAAAATGATAATCATTCTTTCTCGCTGCCATTACAAGGTTGAAATGAGATCATCTATGGCCTTACCTATAGCAAGTGTTCACTAAATCTTAGTCATTATTAACATCCCGTTATGAGTTGATTTCTCATCCCTGAAAATGGGAGGCAACTAAAGGGAAGGGGCACTACTCTGCACAGCATAGGAGGCACCATCACCTCCATGAGCTGAGGAAGTTGAGGATAGATTTCCTTACTTCTGCCTGATGTTTAGACTGTACTCTCTGAGACAGATGAGAAGCCCCTGGCTCGCTCTCACTCTCTCTCTCTTTCTCTCTCTCTCTCCCTCCCCTCCCACCCTGCCCACCCTGTACACTCCAGCTAGAGGGGGGTGGCTTGGCTTGCAGCTGATACACCACTCTCTCTCACTTCCCTTTGCTCCCCCTCATTGCCCCCCTTGTCCTCCTCAGTGGACTGGGACAATTTGCTTCAGTGTCCTCCCTAGCTATCTAGCAGTGTCCTCCCTGTCTGTCTAGCAGCCACTTTTCTCCACTCCACTCCAACACAGGGGTAGCTCCACTATCGTGAGGTGCCCCTTTCAGCTCCTGCCAGTTCAGATGTTAGTGCTGCCTCTCCAAAGAAGGGAGGGGGCACCCTGGTGAGGCTAAGATCAGGGAGAGAGGGCTCCAGGTCCATTGTTAACATCCCCAGCCCCCATAGCTAGCCTTCAGAAGATTCCCTGGTTTCAGCTCTGCCCCTCACTGCATGGCGGCCGTGACAGCTACAGCTGTCCTGGGACCCTGCACCAATCATGGGTCTATACTTGGACCAATCACAGGCCTGCAGCTGCTATGTAAGCAGCACTCCTGGCACACGTCTCTCCTTAGT
>PVJO010013990.1:0-49862 GCA_004026905.1 Hystrix cristata
TGGCCCTTTTAATTTATTTTTTCTCCATTTTGAGCAGGGTCTTACTCAGTTGCTCAGGCTGACCTCAAACCTGCATCCCTCTAGCCTCCTTCTCCCAAGTAGCTGTGATTGTAGGTGGGCACCATTCCACCCAGCCTCTTGATGGCTCTTTGCAGATTAAGGTCAAAGTTATATTCAAACACACTTTTTTTTCTTTTAAAGGAAGATTATTAAGATAAAGGATATTCTGCTAGTTTTAGTAGTACCAAGTATGTCTAAATGCATAGATTTGGGAAACTGTCCAAGATAAGAAACAAAGTGAAAAAAAGTAAAAGTTACAAACTACTATATTCACCATGAATTATGTAAAATAATATTTACCGAACTGTTCTATAACAGGAATTATAGGAGGCCTTTCGATCGTTGACCTTTCTGAATTGTTTCAACATTTACAAACTTACGTTTGTTAATTTTGCAATCAGTAAAACAAGTTTTAAAAAGGAATTTAAGGTAATAATTCTTACTTTCATTCCATGTGATTATGCTTATAGTGTCTCCTACAAAAAACATATGGCTTTTCTTCACCATTCAAAACACACTACTTAATAAAATGAGGCTTTATTATAGCTTCTCTGTCTAAGTTTTTTTTGTTTTTGTATGAGACAAGATCTCACTATGTAGCCCAGGCTGACCCCCAACTCACGGCGATCTTCCCTCAGCTGCCTAAGTGCTGGGATTACAGGCATGCAGCACTGCTAAGGTTTTTTTGGCCGGGGCGCGGGTGGTACCAGAGATCAAATTCAGGGCCTTGTTCTTGTGAGGCAAGCACTCTACCACTGAGCTAAATCTCCAAGCCCCTGGCTAAGTTTTAATCTGCCATTTACAGCTTATTCTTTTCTTTCTTCTAATGACTCAAAGCACTTCGGACTTCTCGCGGGCTTCATCCTGATGCTGGCTTGGGGACCTGTGAGAAGCAGGGATCTATGTAAGCCCTCAGAAACACAGCTCCGTGGAGATGGTCGAGGGGCAGTCAGTCATTGGCTTCATGCAAAATCATGAGAGCAATTGAGAGCTCCTGATTACCAGGCGGTGTGCCCAATGCCAGGGACGAGCAGGGCGCAGAGAGGGCATAATGATTTCAAGCTTATGATCTCCAGCAGGGCTGCCCGAGGGCCGCAGGCCTGCCCTCCAGTCCAGGCCAGTGGGAGGCGCAGGGCTCAGCTCCCACATACTCCTGAGCAGCCTTGGTGAGGGGGCTTGCGACAGTTAGGGGCCAGACACCAGTAACAATAGCCAGAAATAACACAGGCTTAAATAAGACAGTTTATTTTTCTTTCCTTTAAACAAACAAGTCTGGAGGTAGGCAGTCCAAGGCCAGGCTGAGGAGTCCCGGTCATCAGGGCCCCAGGCTGTCTCTGTCTTTCTTTTTTTTTTTTATTATTATTATTTTTTTTTATGTCTCTGTCCCTCTGCCCTGTTATCTTTAGCCTGAAGCTTTCTGTTTTCAAGGTTACAAGTTGGTGCTGGACCCCTAGTTATCCTGTCTGCACTCCAAACAGGAAGCACGAATAAGGGGGAAAAGCAAGAAAAACCCCATATAAACAGAAGAAACCCTTTTTAAGAAGCTTTTTTGGAAGTTTAATGCAATGACCTCTGCTTCCATCTTATGGACCACCACTGTCTACAAGACAGACTGGGAAATGTGGACTTCTAGGTGGGCACGGTGCTCACCACGTCGAGTCAGGGTTCTGTCAAGAAGCTAGGAGAGGGCTTTAAGATTCCAGGGTGGGCGACTAGCCGCCCTTGCTCTGGAGTAATGATACTGCTCCCCTTGACAATTACTAGGAGATTAAATAATACTTGTAAAGCCCTCAAATGTCATATTTCTTTTGGAGCCTTCCTCCAGTGAAGTCTATCAGTTTTGCTGAAGGAAACAGTAGCACATTTATTTTATATTCAAATCCTTTATTTAAATTCAATAAACTCTAGCTAGGGTTTATTATAATTTTATACAACTGTCACTTCCACTGTACTTTAGAGTTGAAGCCTTATTTGCTTTCATATCCACAATACCAGTATGCTGTAGGTGCTCAAGAAATCTTTGTTGAATGAATGAATTTCTCTCTGGTGTGAGGCCTGAGGCAGAGTAGCAGGAGCAGACTGGACTGGCCTCGAAGATCTGCTCTACTTTGATTGGCTGTGTGACACTAGGGAAGCTGCTTACCCTCTGAACTTTAGCTTCCTTATCCGGGGAGTGGGGACATTCATTACCATGAGTGTAAAAGGCGTAGGTTGACTGAGTATGTTCAGCGTGTACCTGGCACGGATCAGCGCTTCAGAGACACTTGCATTTGTGGTCTTTACCATCCTGTGCTGCTTTCCCTCCTACCCTAGCAGAGCTGGCCCAGGAAACTTACCAGTAACTCGCCCTGACTGTGTATCAGGAGCTCTTCTTCATTTAGTCCTCGCAGCAGCTCAGCTAGGTAGGAACCACTGAAATCAGTTTCATTCTACAGTGAGGATCCTGCGACCAGGGAGTCACCCATCGAAGGGACAGATGCAGAGTCCTAGTAATCGGGCCAGAGAGCTCATGTGCCTAACAGCTGTTTGCCTGTCACACTTGGCAACCTTTGACCTTAGCACATCGCCTCATCACTCCCCCCCCCCCCCCCCCCGCACAAGCGGTGGCAATTTCTCCACACCACGGGAGGGGTGAGCCAAGAGGACTCTGGGCAGTGGTCGTCTGGGTTTAACCCCACACACAACCTGGCGGCAACTCACAGTCCCAGAGAGCATCATGGGAAGTTCTGATTTAGACCCTAAAACTGTGACCTCAGACCAGTTGTCGTCAGAAGAACCCCCACCCCATGAGGATTCAGCCTATGGAAAACCCAAACGTAAAAAAGACTGATGTGCATGTGTGGGCAGATGATGTGCAGTCTATCAAGATAATGCACTTTCTAAAATGAGTCATGCTGGGCTGCCTTAATTTAGCAGTCTTGTGTACTTACAATGATTTAATTTTTTAAAAAAATCCCATTTATTCGAAACTCTGCAGGGATTCATCTGTTAAACCAAGTGAGATACACTCATAAAATCCCATGATCTTCATGTGCGCAGGAATTGCTACAGACCCTGCCTGAGCTGACCCTTTTCTTTATATTTTTTTCTTTTCCTCTGAGCAGGAACTTTTTGAATCCTATCATAGGAAGAACATCATTGAAAATCATTCAGTTATCACAAAAGAAAGAAGTTAATTTTAGCTGTTCTCAGGGCTCCCACCAGCCACTTGCACGCCTTTCAGCTCTGGAAAAATACAACGTTTCTCTCCCTGGTATTCTAAAAGTTGCAGAGATCTGGGAACCAGCACTTAAGGGGCTGGCCACCTGCCAGGGGCAGAAGGCTAGCGACATCGTGGGACTTGGAGGCCACGGAAGGAAGAGCCCAATCAGGGAGCTGACCTCCTGAGGCTGGCATTGGCTGTGTCTGGACAAGCTGTCCCAGGGCGAGGTTTAATGATGTGTCTTTCTGACCAGGCTGCTGGCGTTGGAGCCTACAATCACTGGCAAGAAAGGGCCGAGAGCAGAGGGAGAAGACAAAGTGGGGGAGAGAGCCCTTTCTCACGGAGAAAAGTGAAATACCTACTTCCGTTACATTTTGCAGAAATTTACAAACGTGATTGAATTTGAAACCGAATCTCTAGGGTGCCAGGAATAAAAGCTACTCAGACATCACCAGCCTTTACTAGAAAAAAAAAAAAAAAGAGGAACCCAAGCCTTTTCAGATGTTTGTGGGTAGCCTTCTAGAGGAACTGGAGCCTGCTGTGAGTTTACATTTCGAGAAAACCTGGCCGGGGGAGCCTGTCCCGACTCAGGCACATGGCCAGAGCACAGAGGCCCTGCCGGAAAAGCTTGACATTTACTGCTAAAATGACAGGACACAGAGATGGGTCTCAGGACTACGTGGGAATCCTCTCCCGGTCTTCACACAGTCTTACTTACCTGCCTCTTTTGTCGGATGTCACTAGGCCGAGGCCGACAGTGGCAGAGCCCAGGGCGGGGCTGGAAGAAGCAGGTGGAGCATCCTTAGATCTTGGACCCTGTGCGCCAGCCGGTGTGCGCACCTCCTTCCGCTGTCCAGCCTCCCAGTCCCCATTCGCAGTCGTATGGTTGGGGATGGAGTGGGGCATTATTAAAAAGTCCCCCAATTATTCTAACCTGTTGCCTGGATGGAGAAGTAATGCTTTAAGTGAACAAGGATTACTCACAAAGTGAAGCAATTTAACTGAAAGCTTCAAACTAACCTTGACTTTGTCTTTTCCTACTGTGTTAATTGGTGGAAAAACTTCTTATCAAGTTCATTTTTGTTCAGTCTGTTCACTGAAAGTCACAAAGTGTCCTGTATAGTAATGGTTGCCAGATAAAATAAAGAATACCCAGCTGTGTCTGAATTTCAGATAAACAACAAATTAATGTTCAAACTTATTTGAAATTCAAATTTAACTGGGCATCTTGTATTTTTATTTGCTAAATCTGGTTCCCCTAGTCCTGCTGGACATGTCAAAGCATGTGGGCCTCAGTGGGTGGGGCAGCATTTCCTAGTTTGTTCAATAGGACACAAGTTGCAGTAAGTAGAATGTATATTACACTAAGAAAATGATTCTGAAGTCAAACAAGTTTGACAAACACTAGGTGAAAGCAAGTTAATCAGTTCTTTTTTTAAATTTTTGTAAAACATCTTGGAGCTTTTACTGCTCAAATGTGCAGTGACTTCTCAAGTTGGAGATGATGGAGCTCTGAAAATTTCATAACTGGGGAAATCAAACAGATTTTCTAGCAATCTTACTGTGGAAACATTATTAGGGGAGGAAGGGAGCTACTGAAGAAGGGTTTTAAACAAGTGAGTGAAAAAAATCAGATTAACGATTGAGGGAGCTAATTCTATTTTTAAAAGTACTAATTGGAGAGGGACAAAACCAGAAGCACAGAGCCCAGACGGGAGCTTGTATTATTTTGCTAAGGTTACACAAACAAAGTACCACCGGTCTGGTAGTTCAAAAAACAAGAAAGTGTTTTCTCAGAATTCCGGATGATAGAAGTCTGAGAAAAAAAAAATGTTGGCAGGGTTGCTTTCATTCTGAGGCCTCTCCTTCAAGTTTATAGATGGCCCTCGTCTCCTCCATCTGTGTCCTCGTCATATGAGGGCACCAGTCCTTTTGGATTAGGGCCCACCCATATGACCTCGTTTTACCTTAAGTACTTCTTTAAAGGTTTTAACTCCAAACTCTAAGTCACACTCAGAGGTTCGGGGGTTGTGATTTCAACCCATGTATGTTAGGGGAATACAACACAGCCCATACCACAGGCCATCGCAGAATCCTCCTGAGAGATGACAAGGTTGTGAATTGGTGGTGGCAGTGGGAATGTGGAGAAGGGAGTCCTAGAGGTTCGAAAGAGCCAGAACTGAAAGGATGGTGGAACTGATTTGACATGGTGACTGGGCAAAGGAAGGCGTGGCTTCCATCACAGAGTGCTCATGTACTTCTGTCTCAGCCTCGTTACTGTTTCCAGAATATAGAAACGAGTCTTTACTGTAACACAAATGCGTTTTCATAATGCAGTGTTGGACTGAATATACTTCAGGGATAGAAACACGAACAGTGGGGTTATTAGCAATGCCCACTGTTTTCTGTTGGGCTGGCTGACTAATCTCTGCGTTGCCCCCTCCACTCTTGGAAGGAGAGATTGAGCTCTGTGGGGATGCTTGATTTACCCGTGCCAGACTCCATCCGCTTCAACGGGCAGAGCTGCGGTGGTTCCAAAGGGGAACAGAGCTTGGCAAGCAATGGCTGAGATGGGGCTGTGTTTGTTCCTCAGGCCCTTTCTAGATACACTGAAGACCAGCCCCAGAGCTGCCTTCCACCTCCCACTTAAGCAGAATAACTTTTGGGAATGGAAATCCTAGTCCACTGTCGATGGTATGAAAAAAAATGACTGAGTGGTTTAAACAAATTAAAAAGCAGCCAAAGGACACTTTGAACAGTGGCCTGCAGTTCTACAGAATCTATAAGGCAAGCCCTTCCACAGAAAGAAACTCCTGGGCTTGCCGGAGTGGGGACTAAAGACACACAGGTTGATGCCCCTGTGAGCACCAGCCTTTGAGCCATGTTTTTCGCCTCATTTGGCCTGGAGGCCAAGAACATCAACAACAGTATAGAAGCTATGAAGGGGGTGTCTTGGTAACACCCGGAAAATCTGCCCAAACTACCAAAAGCTACGGCTCATCTTTGCTGAAGTATGCAGAATCCTTGTTGGTACAAGTGTTCTTTCAGTTCAAAGCAATACATTCCTTCTGGTTAAACTAAAAGAAAATCTGTTGGGGGAACTTACATCCTTTTCCCTTTGTCTCCTGAGGATTGATGGGTTTCTCAACTTTTTGGCCTCTCCACCAGTTAAATAAGGACAGTGGCCAAAATGCACCACTACCTGTAGTCTTTAGTTCACTTTTTTGGGGTCTCTGATCTTCTGCAGCTTCTTTCTCTCCACCTATACTCGCAGTCTACTTCTTTCCAAAGATTTTTCCTTGACAGGTTTTCTCATAGCGCTTATTGTTCTGCCTTGTAGTAGAGCTAGAGGCTTATCCCAAACACCCAATTCAAGTAACAGCTCCTTGAGGGCAGGCAGGAATTCCTCTGCGACTCTCCTGTGGCTCCTGGTGCACGCCTGGATTGTGGCAGTCAGCTGTGAACTCATCCTGAATCAGAAGCAGAACTTCTGCTCCAGCTGGACTTGGTTTTCAAAACTACTTCCTAGATGTGCAAAGCTCAGAAATTCCTTACGTGCTCTAGAATCAATAACTTTTCTCCTTGCATCTAATTAAAATCCATTTCACAACAACTGAAGGCCACTTCCTTCCTTCTTTGCATCCGGACCCCTCTGTAATGTGGCTTTCTAGGTCCTCCCACAAAGAGCCAATTTCTTCACTCCCTAAAGATGGGCTGACCAGGAGACCTGCCCCCATCAGTAAATGGGAGCAGAAATGATACTGTGCCATTTCCAAGTCTGGGCTGTAAGAGGCCTTACGAGTCTTGTTCTTTCGTAGAACTCTCCCGGGCTGCTGTGTGATCAGGCTCAAGCTAGCCTACTGGATGACAAGGGACCACACGGCCAGGTCAACCCTGTCACTCCTGTTGCTTCAGCTGACAGCCCATTAATCCCTTGACGCAGAGCTGCTGAGCTGACCTGCAGCTGACCACGGACGCTTGAAAGAACCCAGAAGCTTGTACATCTTGTCCATCTGCCTTGCTGATCTGCAGAATCCTGAGCTAAATAACTGGCTGCTGTTTTAAACCAGTAAGTTTTGGAGTTGGTTGTTCTACAATATTAGTTAACTACTACACCAGCCAAAACATTTACATGCTTGAAGAATGGAAGGAAATTCTAGCTCATCAGCCTGGCTTCTCAAATTTATGCTTTGATACAATTTTGGAGTTCTAAATTTATAGCAGTAAGATGTAAAACACAAAATAAAAACTGTATAGTTAGCTCATGATTATACATTTCCACAAACCAGAAATCTACCGTGCTCCAGAACTGAAGTCAGGGAGGAAAGAAGTGGAATTTGATGTCTGCAGAGTGAAGGGAATTAGAGATCCACCTGAGGCAGAGCACAAAACCCCGTTCACTGTTGAAGCCCAGGGCTGGTGGGAATGGCTGACATCACTGTTCTTTCCAGGTTATTAAAGTGGTCATAAAGGGCTGGACATCTAACTAAGTGGTACAGTGCTTGCCTAGCATGCATGAGGTCCTGTGTTCAGTCCACATTGCTGCGAAAAAAAAAAAAAAAGAAGACTGAAAAATTTTCAACCATTGTTTCTCCAATCAGACATTATCTGTTACTCTGCTGACTTTACTGAAACTGAAGATCTGTTCTCCCCCCTCACTTTCTAAGCAGAATTTGACAGTCATTCTTCCTCTGCTTCCTTTCTGTGCAAGGACAGAGCTTTTTTCCTGCTTTCCCTCCTACTTCATAATCTATTTTGCTCTGTTTCTTGTCTCATATTTTCTCCTTCAATGTTTTCTTCTCAAACTCTTAATGTTGGAGGACACGTAGATCCGTTACTGGTTGTAGTTTTCTATCTGTCTTTGTGCCTGTGCTGATCTTGTTCATGCTCATAGCTGTAAATATCATCTACATCAACTATTTTCCATTTCAATCTCCAGCTCAGATCTCTTTCCAAACTCCACGGTTCCAATTTTTTTTTTTTTTAAAAAGAACAAGATATGAGACAAAGACAGACAGACGTGAAATAAGATTATGTGGTTATGAAAAGCAATTTGAAATCTTTGAGGTAAACATTATAGTAATTTAAATGAAAAGATCCGTAGCTAGGACAAACTCTAGACTGAGCATAATTAAATAGAAATTTAATGAAGTAGAAAATAGTCTTGAGGAATTTGCCCTTATATAGCCAAGATACAGAGAGACAGCAATATGAAGACAGACCAGGAACATAATTCAAATAGCTACAATACGTGTCAAATAGGATTTCTGAAGAAGGGAACAAGGCGAAGCAGGATTTGAAGAGACATGTAGCAGAGGCTTCCATGATTGGGAAAGAAAAAGTCCTTAGACCAAAAGAACAGTAGGGTGCTTAAATTGAATAAATAAAGAAAACCCACTTCTACCAGACACAATGAAGTAAAACATCAACATTAAACAGAAAAAGAGCCAAGGGATCTCTGGAGAGGAAATATGTATTATTTATACAGCAGTGACAATGCACTGAGGGCAGCTTCCTTATCGCCAGTAATGCAGTCAATAACTTTACTAAAAAAATTATAGAATGCTATTTATAAGAAGAAAAGTGAGCTCAAGGAAGGAAATATAGTAATGAATATAGAGACAGATAACTTTTATCAGTAAATGTATTTAATTATTGACCAGAATGACATACATATCCACTATATTTAATATTTTTTTGATTTAAAAAAGAATAAAGGGGCTAGGGAGTATAGCTCAGTGGTAGAGCACATGCTTATCTTGTGTGAAGCCCTTGGTTCAATCCTCAGCGTTGACCAAAAAAAAAAGATAGGAGAAAGAAACTCAATGTTCAAGCTCTGTGAAGCATTTGCAATCTTAAATAAAAGGGTAGAAACTCTAAATAACTCTAGCTTTAGCCTTTGTTAGAAAAGTTTACCATTAAGTATATCAGTTTAAAAATGAGGGAGACCATTAAAATCATCAAATAAATTTATAGTTATTAAAATACTCTACATATGGAAACCTTATTAACACAGTGGAAGTCAGGAAAGGAGAAATGTACAAAGCAAAAAATAAATAACAATTACAATCAGGAGAAAATCCAAAAGAAGACAGAAGTCCAAATAAATGATAATCAATATAACAGGATCACATCTATGTACCAAAAATAGTTATGAGAATAGATTATTTCCTGTATTTCTTATAAAGAATACAATTAAAATAAAACCAAGAGAAACTTGAATATAAGTGAATAAAAAGAGGTACCATGTAAATAATATTTTTAAAAGGACTTGGAATCTATCTATATCTATATATCATCTATATCTATATATCATCTATATCTATATCATCTATATCAGGCTTAGTAGAATTTAAGGCAAAAGCGCTACGTGATAATAAAAGGAACACTACTCCAAGACATGGCATTCAATAACTTGTACATATCTAACAGTTCAACTCCAAACACTGTAAAGTCAAAGCCAAGAGAATTATAAAGAGAAATCGACAAAATCCTCACTCACAGAATAGATTATTATAGTAAAGAGAAAGTTTACTAAGACTTAAAAAGGTACGAACAGCAACAAATCTAGCAGATATGCAGAAAAAGTCCTATACAAACAGTGGAGTCCAATACACCTTTAAGTAGTCTTACTTCCCACTAGACTCCCAAAGGAAGACAACAGGTATGATAGGGTCTGAGAGACCCCGTACTCAGACTACAGCACAATGAAATTTGAAGCAACGATGAAAAGAAATTTAAAACAACAACAACGATAATAATAGTTAAGACTATTTTTTAAACTGGTAAAACAATTTCCAACTAACTCATGAGTTAAGGAGGAATTCACAATGGAAATGATAAAATATATAGAAGTAAATGATAGTGAAAGTACCTCATATTACAACCCGCAAAGGCCTGTCCATGAAAAAAAGTGTGCTGAAGGATACTTCTGGGGCCAATTGGCAAGAATCGAAAGATGCCTATAGACTAGACAATAGTACTATATTAAAATTTCTGGGTTTTGTGATCACATTGTGTAGTGAGCAAATGTCTTTGTTCCTAGGAAATTCACACTAAAACATCTGGGGGTAAAAGAAAATGACGATTCAAACTCATTCTCAAATGGGATCAGGTGATGAGGAGGAAAAAGATGAGGAGGAGGAAGACAAGGAGGAGGAAGAGGCAGAGGGGGGCAAAAAAGAGGAGGAGGAGAGGAAGAGAGAAAAGAGGAGAAAGAGACTGAAATCTGGAGAGAAAAAAGCAAATGTAAAATGTTATTTTAGAAAAGCCAAATCTGGGTGAAGGATCTCCAGGAGTTTTTATAAGTTTGAAATTGTTGCAATGTGAAAATTTTAAAAAAGAAAGAAAATCCTGTAGATGCAGCTAAAGCTAAAGGTAAGTTTATTTTTAAATCTAAATATCTGTATTTCTTGAAAGGATAGTGATTTGCCAGACTTCATTTCCCTTCTGAGGTTTTCTTTTGCGCTGATTGGATAAACCAAAACCTGTTGTGTGAGGAAACTGCACATTCTGTAAATTAGCAAAGTTGCCTACGATTCCTATTGTGCAGCATATGAAACAACACCTCACAGTTGCCAACTCCATTTGTTAGGAATTGCCTCGGGCATAAACATAGGCAGTGACTAAACAATGATGCCACACAATTGTTTTAAATAGCTGAACCAAAAAAAGCAACTTGTGCCACATTCCAACTAGGTCATAAAACCATATTTAAGGAGCATTGGTCTTGGGATTTCACTTAAGCCGTTTATAACACTTTGTTTTAGCGTCTCTCTTCATGCCGTATAATTCAAAACAGAGAAAACTAATCTCCTCTTAAATGTTTCCTGAGAAATCTGCCTCTTGACTTGAGAAAAGTGCCGCAGTGCCG
Source organism: Hystrix cristata (assembly GCA_004026905.1). Taxonomy (NCBI): domain Eukaryota; kingdom Metazoa; phylum Chordata; class Mammalia; order Rodentia; family Hystricidae; genus Hystrix; species Hystrix cristata. The sequence goes on from PVJO010013990.1 coordinate 11,136, forward strand.
ACGCAGAGCTGAGAGCTTGTGCCCGGGCGCCGGGGATCCTGCAGCAAGGCCCCGAGGTGCAGGAGCACAAGGCAGGAAGACTATGAGCCGCAACAGGGTCTCCAAGAAGAGGGAGGGTGCGGAAGGAGTAGAGACAGAGGATCTACAAATGGTTTCAGAAGAGCTTCAAGGATAGCTTCTGGAAACTTACCAGCCCCAACACGTTCACAGGATCTCCCCATTACCAGTTAAGACTTTCTGGTGAGTAAGAAGAAAGTATCACACAAACCAGAGGGTCTGTGGTGGGGGCAACTGCTGGAGACACAAGAGCAGAGCACAGATTCAGGATGGGTGAGGCTCTGCGCTGTCTGTCTGTCCACTACGGGGAGTGGATGGGGCGGGCCAGACGGGTTTTTTGGGGACCTTCTTCCTTCTGCTACACACTCACTCCTCTGGGACACCGCCTTCCGGATGCCACACACACACTCCTGAGTCACCTGGCAAAGTCACAGTGATCTCGGGTCCACAGCCAGAAGGAGGGGGGCAAATGATGCCACTGCTTGGAGACAGCAGAGTGGAGGTTTTGAAATGAGTTCTCCATCTCCCCATTTAGGTCAAAGTCTGTCGATTTCAATTAAAACTATTCAGAGAGACGGAGCATGGGACCAATCCCGGAAGTACACTTCGCTTTCCTGGCACTGTAAAGACTCAGGGACATCCCGCAAACGTCTAACCTGCACGGTGCTCTCTCGCGAGGTGGCCGTGCTATGAGAGTTCCAGTTTTGGCATCTTTTCTCCTGGCCAAATCCCAGTCATTGCTGCTTCGCACAGAAATCTTTCTAGACAAGATGGATTGAGTCAAGAATTCCTAATCTACCAGACATCAGTGGGATTTCTAATCACACTTGCCCATGGTTAATAGCTTTGAAGGAAAAAGAAGAAAAATCTAGACTGGATGTCAGCATATGTATTTCAGAGGAGCAACCAGTGAATTTCTCAGGCAATAGAAGATTAGTACTAGAAGAAAGCAAAGTTACGACTTTTTCTATTAGCATAAAGTTCACAGAGATGCCCATGGTAGTAAATCACCATCATCACCATCACAGAGCCCATTTCTGTTCTTACCCTGACCAAAGGTCTTTACTGACACCATTTTGAAAATTTCCAACTTTGGAAAATGAGGTCCAGAGAAATTGAGACCATACCCCAGATATGCTTGTTAGCTGGGAACAGCCCGAGACCACAGTCTTTGTCCCACAGAAGCATTTATTCATTGCCAGGAAGTCACTGCATAACAAAAAAGAACTGGCAGGGTTAGTTTCTGCTCCCAGTAATTTTCAGTGTAAGAAAGATGCTACCAGAGTCAGAGCACTCTCAAAAATGTTTTTCAGGCACTCCGAAAACGGCAGACAGGCTAAAACTGTCAGTGAACTGGATGTTAGTATGCGACAGACTATGCCTCCAGGAATGTGCGCTGACTTCTCCCTCCTCCGGCACGAGGCAAGGCATGAAGGCGGCCACACCAGCTGCGCTCGCGCTTCCAGTGGTACCCAGAGATGGCCCGTGATTCTGGCCCAGACTTCAGTTAGGTGTCATCACAGTTGCTTGATTTCCCCTGAATTCTGTTTGTTTGTTTGTTTCTGGAGAGAATGAGAAGACAAGTAGGAAAACACTGTTTTATAGAATATCATGGTCATTACAGCTTTATACTATTCTAAAACTTTTCATAGGTCATCTACATACTGCACAGAACACAAATTTCACAATGACCCTGCAAGAGCATAATGGCAGCATTATCCTCATTCTACAAACAAGGAAAGTGAGGACAGTGAGGGCAGGTGATGTGCCCAAGGCCACTCCACCAGCTGGAGACAGATGGCACAGTCAGTGTCCAAGGCAAGAGCACCTCGCAGTGTTTTCCATTAGGCTCTAGACTGGATTCCAGCTCTGCTTTTCAGTGAACATGTCTTTAGACCCAAACAGAAACATGGTGCTAGTCAATATGCAGGAACAGAACAGAAAAGGCATGAATCAGAAAGAAAACGGCGGGGCTGGGGATTTAGCTCAGTGATTACAGTGCTTGCCTTGCAAGCACAAGAGCCTGAGTTCGATCCCCGGCACCACAAACAAAAAAAGAAAAAGAAAAAAAAAAAGAAAGAAAACGGCACAGCGATGTGATTATAGTTAATGGTAATAATATGCATCTCACAACTGCTAAAAGGGTAGATTTCAAATAGTCTCACCACAAAGAAACGATAAGGATATGAGAGGATGGAGATGTGAATTAACCTGCTGTGACCATTCCACAATAGACATGTTACAGTGTCGATCTAAAAAGTCTCCCCACGTCTTCAGAGGTGAGGCTTCAGAAGGTGACTGGATCAAAAGGGCCCTAACTTCATCTGCGGATCGATCCATTGATGAGCTCATAATTTGATAGTATTATTGGGAGGTGATGGATACAGGAAGTGGGGCTCAGTTGAAAGGACTGGGCCACAGGGGTGTAACCTTGGGGACTACATCCGGCCCCTGGCTCCTTGCTATCTGGCTCTTTTTCTTTCTTACTGCTTCCTGACTGCCACAAGGTGAACGGCTTTGCTCCAAATGATGTTCTGCTTCCAGTCCGGCCCACAACAATGGAACCAGCCGACCATGGACTGAAACATCGGAAACTGTGAGTCACAATAAATCTTTCCTCCTTTCAGTAGTTATTCTCGGGTACCTGGTCTCTGTGACAGGAGAACTAACACAGTATACATGTCTTGAAACATCGGATTCTACCCCATAAATATGTACAATTATTATTCACCAATTAAAAGTTAAACTTCAAACAGGATATCACAACATCGCTTGTGAACCTGTGTGTTCTTCAGAACTGTCTGTAGATCATCTATAATCAAATACAGAGTCACATTTGGTGGATAAGGTCTGGCAGCACAGATTGACATATGCCAGCCTAGTTGCTTGTCGAAACTACTCTGTCCTCTGCAGAATGTTAAGGTACTTTATTCTACCCTGAATAAGAACGGCTGGACAATGCTTGCAGTGAAGAATGGACTGTGAAAGGAAAGATTCGTGGGAGTGCCAGAGCAGGCCCCAGGAATGAGAGGACGTATTCGGCAGCTGTCAGGGCAGATCAGCTCACAGAGCAGGACGAAGACTGCAGGGAGGGAGCCCCGTCTGCAAGGACAAAGCTGGGCATGTAGGCTCCATTCGTTAAGCTTCTGCTCTTTCAGGGAGCCACTCATAAACTGCACATGCCCCATCACCCCATCTGATGAAAGAGCACTACCTCTGGCACAGGACTCATTTCTAATTTCACGTTCATTGCTGGGGGCTGAGACATCCATGTTCACAAGTCTTAAATAACACCGTGTGTCCAGCGGCTTGTCTAAGCACTCCTGAATTCCTGTCCAATGCACGAGGCCGAGAAACCCCGGCCAGCCCTGTAGAGGGCTGAGAACAGTCCAGACACGACATGCCGATGGTGCGCCATTTGAAAGCGAATCAATTGACAACTCATCATTTTTCAGGACAAAACCTGCAGAGAATTAAGGTGTCTTTTCGGCACCCACAGGTTATTCAAATGCTTGTTTCAACTGTCCCAGTAGGATCAGGAAATAGAAAGGTGGGGAAGTCCGCAAGAAAGCCGGCATCACCCACAAAGGATGCTCCTGGCTCAGGAAGACCAAACGTGGTCCAACCTGCTTTTCACATAAGGAATCGCATTCTACTCAAAGATTTTCTCACCAACCCCAGATACTGATCCTGGGAACTTCTGTCTTCCGTTGTGTTTTTTTTGGTCCCCCACCCCCACTGGGGATCAGATCCAGGGCTTCACACATGCTAGGCAAATGCTCTAGCAATGAGTGCCATTCCCAGATCTTCTGAATCTTAGAATAAACATGAACACCAAAGAACAAATTCAAGTGTTTGGGGACCGTGGAACTCTTTCTTCTTTTCTTTTTCTGAGTAACCCACATTAGAAGCTCCTGCTCGGAGGAGGGCATCTGCCTTGTGTTCAGAGGACTGAAAAGCTCCCCTTGGCATGGCAGCTCAGTAGCTCATCGACCTTGGGCTAATCATTTAATTTGGGATTGGCAAGCCACAGTCCGAGTGGTGATTCCTGTGATTCAACAGTAATGAGCCTGCCTGGGCACGAGGACCCATGGGTTGTAATTTGAAGGAATTATTCACTGGGAGTGGAGGCGAAATTCTAATGGAATAAAGGAGCCCAGCTCGAATGCCTGAACAGTGAGTTTGTCCGGGGGCCCCATGCTTTTCACCAAGCCCTCTGGGCTTTTCAGGGGGCCTTGGGAGGCACAACCCACTTTAGCTCGGAGGTAACTGAAGCAGGACTTGGGTGGTTTATTGGATGGTGTGATGGGAGAGCTGCAAGAGGCCTGAGTGATGATGTCTGTGCCTGCCATTGTCTCGCCAGGGCAGTCTTCCGGAAATAAACATACTGTTCTCAGCCTCCGCTCAAAATGACTTCCCGTTGTTCCAAAACAAAATCCAAGGTCCCCAACACCGCTGATCCCTTCCCATGTTATCCAGCTCTGCTCATCTTTCCAGATTCTTGCTTTTCTCGTTTCCTTTAATTTGTCCCTGAAAGTTTATTTCTGTTTCTTCAGAGGAGCCCTTTGTATCTCAAGCACTCCCTTCGGCGTCTTTAGTTCTCACATCACTTTCTCCTCAATGGTCAAAGGTCACTTCCTCCAAGAAGTCCTCCTCAGTCCTATTAGATCAGATAAAGCCTCTTTAAATACTGCAGAGCATCCTATTCTTTCCCTTCAGATCCTTTATTACAGTTGACAATGAAACATTTACTATTACTTATTGGATGAATTTCAGTCTTTCCAACCAGGGTACAAGCAGTGTCTATTTCACTTGCTTTGGTATCTCTAATGCCTCCCATCGAGTCTGGTATATAAGCAAACAGAACTCTTGAGAACGAATGAATGAATGAATGAATGAATGCCTCAGCACTCTTCTAAGGATGAAGGTGACGTAAGTAGAAGGTAGTGTTCTGGAAATCCATTCACATCTGCAAGCCTTCTTGGTCAGTGGCCACTGACATTGCAGCTGGCCACACTGCTTTTGGAGGAGTATAAATATCTGTGAACAAAACACACATTCCTTTCCTTTGTTCGGGTTCAGAACATTGGGGTTGAGAAGAGATAAGCCCCCATACTGTCCCGGTTTCTCTGATTAAGAATAGACTCTGGTCTGAACACAGTTTGCAACCTGCCCCTTCTCTAGGGATTGCGCGGGAGAAGCGAGGGAGCCTGTGTGTGGGACGCTGACCTGACAGTGGCATCCAAAACAAGCAGATACTTTAAAAATATGCTGACAGTGGGGCTTTGTGTCCTCACTGAGCTGGAGACCATAAAAAAAACCCCTGCTTTTAAACACAAAGCATTCATACATAGCCAAGAATGTCCTGGAGTCAATAGTCCTAATCCTTAGTCAGCCTGAGAGGTCCCGGGTTTCAGAGTGATGAGCCAAGGACCTGCCACTCGGAGTTCACTATCTGGGTCATCCGGCTGGCTTCGGCCAAGCACCTTCTGTGTATGGCAAGAACTTGGGAGATCCCTGGAGAAGCAGAGCTTGGAAGGCTACTGAGCTGTCTGTGTAAATAGACAAAGACGGTGAAAGAATAATCCCGGGTGACACGAGGAGAAGAGTGGGAAGGCGTGGTAGCCTACTGCTGAGCAGTAGATTTCCTCTGTACTGAGGATGCCTTCCCTTGAGCTGGGATCCCTCCGGAAATCCTCCTGGAGGAAGCAAGTTTGAGTTTGTGGGAAAACAAAACAGATCGGCAAAGAGCTGAGCTGTGAACAGCTGGCCCCACAGCACTCAGGTACCTGGAGCTGAGAGTTAGGGGCTGTGTTAGAGGGTCTGGGATTTGGGATGTCTCTCATTCATCATTTTGGGGGAAAGACGAGTCCCCTGGTAGCATCTATAGACAATAAACTGCCCGCCATCTAGATGATGTCTAGATGGTGTCTTTTCAACTGGATGTTCATAAATGCTGCCAATTCAGTGTCTCTCTAATTCTCTCACTAGTCCAGGATTCCAAGTGAAACCACTTCTTTCCTCCAGTTGAATCTAGGCTTTCTGTCCCCCAAGAGCCTGTAACTTCTACTGTGCAATTTTGCTTGCAATTATCTTGCCAGTTGTCTAAATCGATCTCTGTGGAAACACAAGTCCTACTGAATTGTAAGCAGCAGTGTCCACTTAGGTAAAGATGCAGGAGTGGAACGCACAGGGCAAATACACCACTTCAGCAGTCACATCCCACAAGGGCTCAGAGACTAGAGTGCAGCCTGAGCATCTCCAACTATAACAGCATCTCTCCTTCTTACTGTGTGTGTGTGTTGGGTCTTCGTGCTGACCTACATCCTCAGCACCGCTACTCTTTTTTTTCTAATTGTGAGACAATGTCTCACTAAGTCCTTACATTGCCCAGGCTGAGCTTGAACTTGTAATCCTCCTGCCTCAGCCTCCCAGAGCGCTGAGAAGAGTGCTGAGATTATAGCCATGTGCCATCATGCCCTGCTAATAGCTCTCTTTTAAGACAAGCCATTTCCCCAGGGAGAGTCTGCTACTCTAAGCAAAGGCAGGACAATAAAAGATCAAGGATACCTTTATCAGGCCACAAACAGCCGCTCACACCTTGAAGTTGTTCGGCTTTTTTGTAGGAAAAGCTGAACAGCGACCAAGTGCCCACATCCCATTTTCTATGAGGTGGCCAAGCATCTCTGTTTAACCACAGGAACCTCAGTATCTGTAGAAACCATGCAGGGAGGGACACCCTGGAAGTCCAGGTCCCGAGGTATGATAGAAGAAATAAAGATAAGTAAAAAGGGGACAAGGAAAATCATAACGAAAAAATGTTCTTTTAAAAAGATGACAACTCCAAAACACAAAGTTATCCAAAGTTATCTGTATCAGCCATCCCACGTCTGTCTTTCTTTTCTTCTAGGTCCATCATGCCCAGAATCCCTTAAAGATACTTTAAGTCCAGAAATTAGAAGTAAAGGTCAGAAACTTGCTCTTAAAATAAAGGTTCCCATCTGTAAAAAAATGGTGGGACTCACGCCTTTCACCTGGAAGGTGGACCATTATCTTTTTTTAAACGCTGAAAGAATTAACCCATTTTATTTAACATGTAATAGCTGTCATAAAACAAAGTATATGTGTTTACTTTTCCCATACTCCAATGTATTTCCACAAACCTTTATCTTTATAATTTGACAGTTCTTCATCCATCATGGAAACCAGATATGTATTTCTTTTTATAAATAACTGAAAGTTTAAGAGGACTTGGACTGCGAGTAAGGTACAAGATAGTCAGAACACCATAAAAATACCTTCAAATAATCAGCAAAGAGATTTTTAACATTACTGCTTAGTCCTATAAAATGGTGAATTTTAGCTAAATTGATACTTCTATAATTTTAATTATGTTTCTTGTATTTTTAAATCATAGTGCTTGGCAAGTGATATAGGTATCAATGTAATTTTTAAGTTAAATTGCAAAAAAGTTCTCATTTTTTTAGTCAAGACGTATTCTGTTTTACCTACTGCATCCTCTCGGAATTAACCCTCCTAGAAAAACTGCCCACATACGGAAAACAATGCAGCTCTTCCCTAAAGACGTTCAAGTACTGCAGGAACAAAAAACCACGGAACATCTGGTTAAAATTTGACATTTTATGGTTCACTAATCACGGAGCAAAAGTTGTTTTTAAAGCCCCACATTATTTTCTGCCTAACACTGTACTGCGAAATTCTGCAATTATGTTTATAAATTATTTTCCAGCTTCTTCAAGTATGGCGCACAAATATGGTTCTAACAGTGAAGAAAAATGAATAATTTGGCTGGAGATTTAGCTCAGTGGTTAAAGTGTTTGCCTTGCAAGCACAAGGCCCTGAGTTCGATCCCCAGCACCAAAAAAAAAAAAAAAAAAGAATAATCTCACAGAACTCAAAAGGAAGACAGAAGACAAAAAGAAAACCTGATTTGGCTTTTAAGAAACTAATGTGGGCCCTGAAATGCCAGATTCACAAACGAAAACAGCAACAGCGAAAGATCAGAGCAGCAAGCCACAACTTCACTGCACATCGAGAATTCTGAAGTGGGCAATGGTTTTGTTTTTTCTTCTTCTTCCACTGAGTGTGCAGTATCTTCTTTTTGTTTTTCCTGATTTTGGTGTGGTCCCTGCATAGGTTCAGATTTTCTCCTGGTGATACCAGTCTTTGTAGTAGTCATAGTTATATAACATCCCTTTCCATCAATCACAGCCCATCATTGAGCGTTTTGATGAAATTCTTCCTCTCCTTCAAATACGATGTGTGCGTTTAATAAAGTACTATTTGCTTGTACGCAACTAAGACCAGGAAGTGAATTTTTAGCTATACTGGAAACGGTGACTTCACTCTCAGTCTGACGCCAGTCCTGTCTACGCGGACCAACTTTTCCCAGCATCCTTTTCAGTCCACACGTGTTTCTCTGTTGTGCAGCCCTCTTGGGCTAAGAATGTATTAAAATCAGAGATTTTTCTCCTGCAACAACTCCCATATTTCACCTCCTCATGGAAAATAGGTACTACAGAAAGATATACACAGACTTCTTCTAGACTCCATACACCCTGATACATCTTTGGACATTCTCCATTTTTACATGAGGACCCAATCTTAATTTCATTATTGTCTTCTTTCTTATCTTCTTCATTCCCTGATGACAGTTTAAGTTTATCAAGTGCTTGTTTTAGAGAAGTGGTTATTTTTTATTTGAGACAGGGTCTAGCTATGTAACCCATGCTGGCCTGGGACTCACAGCAATCGTCCTGTCTCAGCCTCCCAAGTGCTGAGATTACAGGTATGAGCCACTGTGCCCTGCTGGGCCATTATCTCTCTGTGGGTGGTCATCTATTTCCTGTAAACCAAGACAAGACGAAACTTCCTATAGATTCACAAATTCCATAGAGTTCCACTACCAACAACATAGAAATATTTCCAGCTCCAAACTGCAGTGCACCTCTCTCTTGAGGGCCTGAACTCTATTTCTTTGAATGTGGACTTCTACATTTCTGCCTAGTAAATCCCTTTATGCGTCTTACTGACTTGTCCTGAAAACTCTTTTCACATGATGGGAGGCAGCAAACCTGCCGATTATGACATGGGTAGGGTGGCTTTAGGTCTTGGTCTCTGCTTTGGAAACTCCTCGGGCTGTGTCCAGGGACAGTCCCTGTCTTAGCAGATGCCGTTCCGGCCTGTCTTGCCCTGAGCAGTCTTCTGCATGGTCCACATTTCTCCTCCTATTTGGCTCTGGAAGTCATGAGTCTGCTCAACAAGTAGACCAGGTTCCTCCTCGGCTTGGTTTACAGTCTGGCTGTGCCTTCATCTTTAAAGGCAAGAGTGGCACGTGGGCAACCCAAGGAGTCCCCTTCTCCTGATTCCCTCTTGATCGTTAGATGTTAGGATGGATTCCAGTGGCACCGAGGTCAGAGTTACTGTTAAAGCTAAAGCCAGTGGTGTTCTGCATAGGAGGTGGACCTCGCCTTCCCAGAAGATGACAGAAAAGCAGAGGACGGGAAGTGGGGAGACTCCAAACAGTAGGGTGAGGCTTCCGGTGGAGGGAGGGAGGTCTCTGCACAGCCACAGTCTTTTGCACGAATTTGGTCCACTCCTGCTTTGCCTGGAGATGGCATGTTGACCTTTATCAGCCGACTTCGGGTTAGATTCTCAAACCTAACTGTTGGCAGATCCTCTGTTCCTCCTGTTAAGATGCAGATCTCCTTTCAGTAGGCCTGGCTCAGAGCCTGCAGCTCTCTCAAGCTCCTGCTGATGGCCCTGTCCCCATCCACATTTTGAATAGCAAGAGGTCAGGTTTCCATTTCCTGCCTTCATATCCCCAGCTGGGCTACATCATTTTATCAAAACAATGTGGTAGGAGTGAGGGCCCAATTACAGCCTCTTGAATCATCCATTGTTAACGCTGTTTCTTGCAAGCACATTGAAAAGGCCCCTCCCCATATCTGCCCATTGTGCAAGAAATCCATGTGCAACAAGATACTGTGGGCAAGTGAACTGCTGTGCAGAAACAATTCTTTTGCCCCAGCCAGGTGGCTGCTGGTGGCTGCTGGAATGGAGAATTGCCTGTGATAGCCATGACTGTACCTGTCGGGAGCGACCCCGCAGTGGGCAGGGAAACACTTGGGGGCAGTGTTCTGCCCCCCACTCTTGTCCCCCCACCCCAGGTTTGTGGGAAGGATGAGTGAGAAGCTGAATACAAGCACCGTGCTGAGTTCTACAGACAGAGAAGACTGTTTCCCATTTTCTCTGGCACAGGACAGCCCACACCTTTTACAACTATTTAAAGGCCAGTTTCTTTCTTGAGAGCGCCCACTGGGGGATGAGGAGGCTGGAAAGGGGCCAAAGGAGGTACTCAGAGTAGAGGAGGGCTAAAGATGGAGATAACCCTAAAGGCTTCTCATGGGCCAGTCTCCTTGTCTGCCAGGGGGACTGACCGCAGACATTAAACCAGCGGTCTGTGGCTGAACCGGGAACTCCCTGCAGCAACTACAGAGGACTGGAGCTCATGTGTTTCATGGATTCTCATAGGGTCCGTGATACATAAAAGGTTAATCAGCACCATTCTCCAAGATCATCTTCAAGTGTCTTCGAGAGCTGATATTGGACTTCTAGGCTTCTAGAAGCAGTAGACATCAAGTGCAGGCCACAGGATTAGGAAGAACAGTCAGCCACTTGGAATCATTCTCTACCCGAGGCAGAAGGGGCTCCACGACCAGCAACCCCATTTGACAGAGGAGAATGGAGGCTGACGTCAATTCAAGTGACTCTCCCTAAACCACAGAGTGAGACGCCAAGCCTAGACCAGAACGCTAACCTCCCAACACAGGAGGCCAGGTCTGCACGGGGAGAAAGCCTCCTGGATCCGTGACCACCTGGGAAGGGCAAAACATTTGTGGCCACAGAGCCTGGAGCCTGGCTGGTTATTTCTAGCTTGCTGAATGTCAAAAATCCAGGCTGCTCCTCACAGTGGCCTCCACTTGTCAGACTGAATCAAGGCATCCACATGTCAAGCAGGGGAATCGGCTGCCCCCAGTCTCAGCCTTGAGGCCTCACCCAGTCCCACATGGTGCCCCTGGGGTGTACCCGACGGGGTGCGCTTGCATCGACCCAGAGCAGCGCTCCACCCACCTGCCAGGGCGTGGTTCCCACCTGCAGCCTGGGCCACACCTGAGTGGTCTGCAGCCTTTGCTTGCCCGGGTTTTCCCCGGGCCGGGCTGGAGCCAGCTCCGCAGCCTGCCTTGGTGGAGCGTGACGGCAGGTGCTGGTCTCGGAGCTCAGCCACCAAAGTTTGGCGTGGCACTACCTTCTCTGCGACCTTTTTGGAAGCTCCCACCTTTGCTTGCTTTTCTCCTTCTTGGCACAACTCTCACCCTGACTCCGGCTCCTCTCTAGATTAAAATCACGGGGCTTGTGTCTGTGCAGAATCAAGGTAGTTTTGTAGGAATAAGAGCAAACTCCAGTCCCGAGTGCTGCCAGACACCTACTGGCTGGGCTTGCGGCTCAGGAGGCTGGTGGTCTCCTGGGCAGAAGAGTGTCAGGTATTTTCCTGCTGGGATGCGAGGAGGGGCCGCATAGGAGCTGTGAGGTGAAACGGGGAGTGCGGGGTGCGCTAGCATTGCAGGCGGAGGGAACAGAGGTTTCGAGGGAGAGCACGGCATCTCGAGGACCGTAGAGACGGCAGGGTGGCCTTCCACCGTGCAGGGAAGGAGGGGGACGAGCAGCACCGGGCGGGCTGGCGGGCAGGCGAAAAGGAACTCGTGGGCCAGAGAAAGCTGTGCAGACTTGGTCCTGGCGGGAGGCAGGGATTTGGAGGCATTAAACGGAGAAGTGGCCCTTCCTTGACTCGACGAATATTCAGTGACTGCTTGTGTCAGGTGTTGTGCTACTTATTGGAGCATCAAAAAAAGGAAGATCCCCAAAGCTCAGATCTGTCCCGTGGTTCCAAAACTTGCCCATCTGTAAGGTTTTTTAAAAGACTACAGCCAGCTGGGGTTCGCCCCTGGGCTGCCTGAATCAGAGTCCCCGAGCCTCGGTTTCAGGAAGCTGTGTTATTACACGTCTCCTCCAGGTAACTCTGCTGAGCAGCCAGAAACACGGATCCTGCAAGGAATGCTGAGCTCGAATTTCCCTGGTGACTTTCCCCTGCAGAGGTGACGGGGAGTCTGGTTCCTGGACACACGGAGGTCAGAGACATCCCCAGAGAGGCGGACAGGGACGGTTCGGTGGAGGCGAGCTGAGACGGGGACCTGAAGCAGGAGGGGAGCTGGGGTGGGCAAGGGCGGGCAGAGCAGGATGTCATGGGCTGGTGGAGTGGGCTGTGCCTGCCAAGAGTGGAAGGTGCCTCCTCTACCTAAGTTATATAAAATCCTTCGGTTTAGCAGCACTTGGATCGCTCTGTTCAAGTAGGGATGATGGCCGTGATGAACAAAAATAATCATCCACCCTGCTGTGCACAAGCCCATAAATCTCCACCAGTTTAGTCTGAGTCCTGGGACAAACTAAAGCAAAGCAGGGCTGCTAGGGCACCATCTCCAGAAGTAGCCCCATGAGCCTCTGGCCACCCTCTGAGGGACTCTGGGAAGCGGCAGTTCTGTTGGATCATGCCTGCCACCTCACACCCTGGGGGACAGGCCTTTGTGGAGTTTGAGAGAATTGATTTTCTCCTAGCAAAGACTGTTCCCAGCAACCTAATCATTATGCATTTATTTGTTGAGAGCGTATTCTAGGCCAGGTACAATACAGCTTCAAATATGAATATATTTGCAATCTACCTCGGAAGACAGACACAATTGTGTGTAAAAGTAAATAAATATAAGACTTTGGTATTTCCGACAACACTAAAAGAGATTTTGTTTTGGGGATTAAACAGGCTCATTCATGCAGAGCTATGTCTCTAGCTCTTCTTTTATTTTTTATTTTTGACACAGGGTCTCACTAACTCATCCAGGCTGGGCTCAAGCTTGTGATCCTCCTGCCTCAGCCTCCCAGAGTGCTCAGATTACAGGAACGTGCCATCACAACTATCTTAGAAGGTTTGTGTTTGTCCAAGATACTAGATTCCGACCACTTATCCAAACAGCAAGTATTAGAGAGCACTCTGGTGACATTTAGAAATTCAAGGCAAAACTTTTGTCCTCAAGAAGCCTACAGATCCCACAGGATGCCAGGACACAGAAGTAGGAAATATGATAAAAACGGTACTGGCTGGGATGGGTGGGTGATTCGGTATCAGAGGAGTAAGTGATTCAATGTCAGTGCTAAGTGTCAGTAAGATTTGTACTGAAATATCCACCTCTTTTCGGCTAGATCCAGACATCGTTCAGGAAGTCAGGGCTGGTGCCTGGCAATAAATCCACGCTCGTGTTCAGGAAAGGGGAGGGGAGGGAGCCACTGACTTCACCCTTGGTAATAGAGTCTTGCATGCCAAGAATGTAAGTCCTTGACGGGAGTTTGTGCTTAGTCCTCTTGGTTACTGTCAAACAGCAGGAGCAAGAGATCCGTGAGCCTGGACGTGTGAGTCTCCATCTGCAGAAAGTCGCCGTGGCCTCTGTCTGGAAGCTGACAGAAGAGGCAGGTGGGAAGAGAGGCCATGAAGTGGGAGGTGAGGCCAGCTCCTAGCGACAGCCGTGGGACTTGGGCACGGCTTTGCCTGCGGGCCTCACAGAAACCTCTCTCCCTCCCCTCACCCGGCTCAGGGCACGGCCAGTGCCTTGCAGTCTCCTCTTCCCTCTACCTTTCATTGTCCCTGAACTTGGGCCCTTCTGGAAGTTTCCCAGAAGCATTCAGAGTCTCTCCTCTGTTGGGGATGGGCACTTGGGCACCTGGGGGGCGTTTCTTGGAGCTGGCATTAGAAAGGCACAGAGTTGCCTCCTCCGTCAACACGCCTCATGTCCACTCCCCTGTTCAGAGTGCCGCAGGGTGCACCACTGCCTGCCCCCATGGGACCCGGGGGCACCCCGGCTCAAGGCCTTGGGGATAAGGAGTCTTGGAGAACAGTGGCAGCCATCTCACCCACCCATCCCTTTCCTCCTCTGAGCAGCCCCCAGGCCTGGCAAGACCAAGGGCACTGCACCCAGAGGAAGGTGAGAGCGGGCAGATAGCCAGAGGCCGAGAGAGGGAGGTAGACTGCAGGCTCCAGGGCTCACAAGCATTGACTCAGCTCACCATCCAAAGCCCCACTCCTCCAGAATCGTCAGTGAATGTGGACTTGTGTTCAGTCATCAGGGCTGAATGTGGGTCACGGAGCTCTAACCTGGCGTTTAAAGGCAACAGCGTAGAGTTGAGCCAGACAGATGGAGGAGGAGACTGAGAGAAGAAATGAATTGAGCTGTCCTCTCAGTTGGAGGTGAAAACTCAGGAGCTAATCTGAAATGACCACCTCTCCAAATCCACTTACTGTTTAACAGGCTTCATTTGGCAGGGGGAAGATGAAGACACGAATGCTCTGTCCAAGGGCCCGAAGCTGTGCCGGGGCAACCTTGGGAGGAGTCCAGAGATTGGCCAAATGAAAAGGCAGAAAGCAGAAAGGTTCCAGGGCAGGAAGAGGACAGCTGGAGCAGTGGCCCCACTGCCTGTCCCAAGACAGTTCCGGCTGCCTGGCAGTCCACTGAGGCAGCTCCTCGACCTGCGTGCAGCCGAAAGAGCCACCAGACTGCTGCGAGCGTCTCAGATCCCCCTCGCTCTGCTGACATCGATGCAGGCAAATGCAAATCACACCGTCCAGCGTGTAGAGTTGTGTTTCAGACTCGTTTTATTGTTCTTGTGAGCTCCAGGCAAGAGAATTGGAAGCTGCGCATGACTGCCTATATCAAAAGCTTAACAGTATTTCCAAAAGACCCAGGCAGAGCCGGGAGCCCACAGGCCTCTGAGCTCATCCCTTTCCTCTGTCCCTGGGTGTGAGCCCCCTCTGCAGTCCCATCCAGCACAGGCCTACGTGGTGGGCAGGGCTCCCACTCCCTGGAGAGATGGGCGAGGCTCTGGACACACTTCCTGCAGCCACAAGGAAAGCTGATTCACCAGCAGCTGCTTCCTGGAATTGGAGCGCCAGGCTGGCAGTGAACGGTATTTTTCCAAGGTGATCGGAGCTGTTACAACATCCCTGCTTCACCCCCATCAGGCCTTCCTGTAAGTCGAAGCAGAAAGTTACTCAAACCATGAATTACTGAGCGGTGGATTCCTGGAATCGACAAGATTCCAGACGAGGTGTTTCCAGCATGCCTTAAGATCCCTCTTGGGACCTGGGGTCCAGTCGCCGCCAGGGCCTCTGCACTTCCTCAGCTGGGGCCTTGCTCCATCTGGGTCTGACAGGCGAGGGAGTCATGTGGAAGCCTGTATGTGGCTCCAGTCAGCCAAGAAGGGCAGTCGCCTGACAGCAGGGTCAGCTGAGAGAGGAGTGGGTGACCCTGCATTTCACAAAGATGCTTTCTCTGGTCCTGCCCAACTCTAAATCCATCTCGGCTTTTTTTCAGAAATAAGGCAAGTGCCCCTTTCTGCTTTGGAAGCGCCCCTGCTTGGACCCAGTTACCTGCTTCTCTCCTTTGCACACAGAGGACTCTGTCTCTACCTTGGATGGGTGGCGGCTTTCATTCAGCAAGCAGACCCAAGTGGGTAGGCCAGAGGGCGTTAAGGAGAAATTCTGGACTCACCATGTTCTGCCTCTGAGGCAGACTCTAGTGAGAGACAACACGCCCCACCTCCGAATCCTTGGTTGTTTTTTGGGGGAGGGGGGCAGTGCTGGGGATCGAACTCAGGGCCTTGTGCTTGCTGGGCCAGCGCTCCACCACTGAATGAAATCCCCAACCCCTCCAGTTCTGTTTACTGCGTTCCTCCCTTCCCGGTAAATGGACAGCTAAGGAGGGAGGGCTTACCTGCAGAATACAGCAGACGGAGCCTAGAAATAGGGGCTGCTCCACAAGCAATAAGCGAACCCCTCTCTCCTCTAGGATGACCTGGAAAACGGCCCCCTCCTTCCTCTCCCCCTCCTTCCTTGACTGCTGGCTTGTGGAATCTCGAGATGGAGAAATGCTAAGTCGAAAGACCCTGCTTTTAAAACAAATCTATCGGTTAAGCTAAATATTACTGTAATTTGTCCTGAGAGTTAGGAGTTTCTAAGTTGCACTTTTTTTTTATCTTTATCACAATCTTGTGAAGTGAATATTATTACTACTGGCTAAACATCTTTAGTCCAAGAATGCAAAGTCCCAAATGCTCCAAAGTCACTTTTCGAATGCCAACATGATGCTGCAGGGAAGATTCCACACCTGACTTCATGCGATAGCTAACAATCCAAATGCAGGTTCACTGAAGACACTGTACAAAATTACCTTCACGCTATGCATCCCAGGTGTACATAAAACATAAATATTGTGTTTTACTTGGGTCCCACCCCAAAGTGTCTCATTATGTATCTGCAAACATTTCAAAATCAGAAAAAAATCTAAAATCTGAACTACTTCTGGTCCTAAGCCTTTTGGCTTAACAATACTCAACCTGTACTGTTAATTAATAGATGAAGGGAGCAAGAATCGGGAGGACTTAACCAGCGGCCCCAGGTGAATGCATAACCAGATTTCAAATCTGGGTTTGGGACTCCCAATCCACGTCTTCAGAGTCCACAGGTGCTTGGAACTGAGGCGACAGCGCTACGCCTCAGGTGGTGAGTTCTCGGAAGCCAGTCGGGAGCCTAGGAACCACCCTTTCTTAATGCTGCTGGCTTCCTCTGTGAGCGCTTTACTCCAGGTTGTCCAGTCACTGGGAAGGGAGACTGGGTCCAGCCCTGCTGGTTACCTGATACACAGCCTTCTTCTCCTCCACCCCTCACACACTCCCTGATCCTTTACTTTCCTCTCTCTCCTTGTCCTTTGGGGAAGAATGAACCTTCTCTAGTCCCAAGAGATTAAGTCATAATTTATCTAAGACATAGGCTCAAGGCCACTCGTTCTGTTTTGTGACCACATTGACACCATCCAGGGTGCTTCAAAAATCCTTCTAGTCCCAGCAGGTGCCCCAGGGGCTCCATGGCTCTGCTCTCACTTCCCAGATCAAGTGGCTGGTCTTAGGGCTGGTCATGTGGTCCTACACTGACCATCGGGACATGAGGACAGAAGCTGGGAAGCTCCTAGAAAGGTTCTCCACATTAGAGAGAAAATCCCAGGACTCGAGGGTGTTTTCTTCCTGTCTCTGGAGGGTCTTCTCTGTGTGGGTACCAAGGGAAGGAGCTTAGTGGTCTAGGGGCATTATCGCATTTGACCCTCGCACTACCTCCGGGGCAGTTTTTGTTCTGATAGTCATTATTATCCCCATTTTACAGAGACAGAGGTCTGCTACCCACCTTCCTTAGCCCTTCCCAATGACAACATCCGGCAGAGCACAGCCAGGCTGAATCTAGTTCTTCTGGGTTCCAAAGACCATGGTTTTCCCACTATTTCACTATTCCCAGGGACACGTTGGTATACTTTTTAAAAACATATCTATATGTTATAAAAATATTATATATATATATATATATATATATATATATATATATATATGGAATAAAAGTTCTGGTTTTTAGCACTTGCCCATTTCCATGGTGTATGGATTCCCACCACAACCGATTTTAAGCTCTCATTTCAAGCTAAGTGAGCATCAACTTGGGAGATGTGTACAGTCTGCTCTTATGAGCCCATGAGAACCACTTACAGCAAAGTACTGGGAAATGGGGTGAATGCTCACACACCCAGCCTTTGATGCTAAGAATGTTTCCTCCCAAGCCCCTTAGCACACAAATCTCTGAACAGATCTTTACACTGAGTTCTACATTGGTAGGAAGGGTGCTTAGCCCTTGTTCCTAGAAGCCAGAACAAGCACAAGGCACAGACCAGTAGGGGTGAAAGGACCCCCCTTTCCTTTTCTTTTTAAAATTTTTTAAAACTTTATTGATTTGTCACCTGATCAAAGCATGAGATATTTTAACAGTATTATACATATTATTTTTACATAGAAAACTTTACATAGCATTTCATATTATATAATTCTGCTTTATTCTTTCAAAAATGTATACATCCACTGGGCAAGGAATGCTTTTCATTAAATTACCAATATTAAATGCACTTGATCATTTTGTATAGATTAAATCAAAGTAGCTAGTAACTGACTTTTAGGCATTTTAAAGAGGTAAAACATGTTTTGCACATAAAGAAATATTTGATGCAAATATGCACATACAAAATATTTTTAAAAAATTAGAACAGAGAAAAACTACATCTTTGATGAGTGTCATTTTTTGAGAGCAATGATTTCCAGATATAGTCATTCTTCAAAATAAGCTTTCCTACTGCCTCCATGATGCTAGTTTTGTGAACGAAAGGCCCAGAGAACTTGAACAACTTCTTCCTCTTCTTCCCCTCCCCCCGCCTTCTTCTGGCAAGGTGGAAGCCAGGAGCCTTTACCATTTGTTTGATTTGCCATCTAAGCTGCCACACATTCGTACACAGTGCTGAGCCCCTTGGCAAAGTAGAGCCCAGATCCATGCCCGTGTGGTACAGGAAAGCAGCAGGGGTGTGGGCTCGGCGCCAGGCCCACCCTGCAGGCCAGGGGAAGACACGTAGTTGTGGTATGTCTGCTGAGCCTGCTCCAGGCTGTGGCGTGCTGGCCTCTCAGGGTTGGAGCAGGCCTCCTGTCCATCATCCCCGCCCAGAGCTGTGATGGTCAGCTCCTTCCCTCCAAAGGAAGTCTATCACACATTTGGTACCTCTTTGAAAAAGCTCATTTTTATGCTAAAACAAATTCCGCAACTCCTGTTGCGGCCTGATATACCGTATTCTAACCCTGGAGTCACATATTACAAGACCAGCCCCTCTTGACACAGCAGGCATCGCAGCCAGGACAGACCAGCGTGTCAGTTTCCTTCACTGTGACACATACCTGAGACAATCTCCTTATAAGGAGGAAAAGTTTATTTTGGCTGAGTTTCAGAGGCTGGAATCCAAGGTCAGTTTGCCAGGTTGCATGTGTGGTGCAGGAAAACCACTCACCTGTGGCTGCCAGGAAGAAAACAAGACAGGAAAGGGGTGGTGTCCCATTATCTCCCCTGCAAGGTGCACCCCCAATGACCTCACTTCTGCCTACTAGGACACACCTCCCAGATGCACCATCATCTTCCACAAGTGCCACCTTGGGGACCAAGTGTTCAACACCTGGGCCTCTGGGAGACATTCAAGTTCCAAACACAGCAACCAGGTCATACTACGGGGACAAATAACAGCTAAAGTCTCAACAACATTAAGCAACACCAACAAAAATGGTAATGATCATTTCTTCCTCATTCACCAATGTCCACCAAGGGTTGGCTGGGGCACATGTTAATCACTCAGGGACCAGACTGTCACAGCCCAGTCACCCTCTCTTATCAGGGCCACTCCCTGGAGGAAAGCGTCTCTTGCCAGCACTGGAGAGTTCTAGCTTGCAGCTGCCGTCACCACGCTGCCCTCCATTTGCTAGCTAGAGCTGTTAGTATTCGGTGAGCAGCATTAATGACCACCTAGATAGCTTCTCACGCACGGATGGTCTTGACTTCAGAATGCTTCCACTGAACTGCTTTTCAACTTTAAGGTGGCAGGAAAGTGACATGCATTCAGTAGAAACTGTACTTGTAGTTTTGAGTTTTAATCTTTCCCAGGCTAGCAGTATGTATACGATTCTTTCTGCCGATGCTGTGCAGACAACTGATAAACAGTGTGCTGGGTTGTTAGGAAGTTCAGTAGGTCAGGAGGGCCAAACACACTTTGGATTTATGGTATTTTCAACTTGCAAGGGGTTTATCGGGAAGTAATCCTAAATTGAGGAGAGGCTGTATTTGCAGGTGGTTAAGATGTAGGCCTGTTTTTCTTGAAGCTCACCCTGCCACCTCCTCACTTGCCATGTTACATACCCTTAGGCTCTGTATCTCTCGATGGTGGTGTCTGGAGTGGAGCCCAGTTTTCCAGGCACCGTCTAACCAAGACCAAGTTCAGAGGGGCTTAGCCAGCCCTCATCGGAGACACCACACTGGAGCCTAAGACTGCTTGCTATTTATTTTTTGGCAGCCACAGCATCCTGTTGTATGACCACTAGACTGAGCTCTAGGATGGTGGGGATATGACTCTCTTGCTCACTGTTTTGTCTCCATAATTTAGAATTAAGACTGATAAATCCTAATAAATATTTGTGGGATGAATATATATATTGGGCATATTTTCTTTGCCTAATTTTTCATTTATTGCTGTCAAGTCTGAGTCCCTTCGTTCATCCTGATACAATTAGCTTCTCTGGGCTCCAGTACAACTTGGTTATGTCTTAATATTTTTCCAGCATAGAACATAACCTGTACTGGGGCCTGAAAATGCTAATTATATCAGGACAAGATGAAAACAACAGTGTATAAAAGGATGCTTTACCTTCCAGTTACTTTGGGTAAGTAATACATAACATCTCTAGATTATAATGCAAATGACATGAATGCAAGAATCTTTGGGTGCTTCTTCACTTTACTCTTTCCTGGGATATAGAAGGTGCCGCAACAAATATTAGTTTATCGAGTTTGCTTGTCTATATTAGAATCTCTTGGGAGGGCATAATCCTGTTTTTCCACTGTTTGATTTTTGTGTGTTAGTCATGACGCCGAAGGTCTGAAATCTCAAATGAGATTAAAGGAAGACCTGACATGTGTCTGTTAACCTAAGTGGAGGGGGGCCACCCAAGGTTGCTGAGCCACCACTCCAGGTGGACACTATTCATTGCCACATGTAGAATACCACTGTGTTTTGAATCCAGCTTGGTCACAAGGAAATGAGGTGTTGCTAAAGTTGAACTGTGGAACCTGTGACTTATCCTTGATCAACCAGTTTAGTAATTGTCAAAGAAAAACTAAGATTAGACTTTCAAGACTTGTTCTCTAGAAACTTGTTCTCTCTGCACAGTCTGCACTGATGGACACCACTTCTGGGGCTTTTATAAATAATTTACATTATTGTTTAAATAATTCTGTTATGCGATTTTACCTATACTTGCCTGAATGCTTTATATGACCTCTTTAATTACCTGGGGCTATAATTCATTGTATTAATGAGGATCATACCTTTTTCATCTGGAAAATCATGCCGGGAAAAAAGAGCGGAGCTGAATCCTGACTTCTCTTTCGTCTTCATGCGCTCTATAATGAGGTGCTAGAGGGAGGCTTATATTTCTTGTGCTGATCTTAACTGTAAAAAGTCTTCCTCTTTCCCATGTATGAATAATCATAAGAAACAGGCGAGAGAACTAGGTCTGAAATATTGACGAGTACATGACTACAGAGACAAGCGATCTGTGAGAACCTCGGGAGTCTTTGGGTTGACGGCACAGAGTGGTGCAGAGGTTAGCTTGGTATGACGGTAGCCCAGAGACAGACAGGTGGAAAGACACGTGGTGGATGGTGGAGGTTTGGTGTGTGGCACGAGTGGTCCGGCAGTGGTGTCCACATTCCCCTGTTCATGTTCAGTCATCAGAGCAAATGACCACAAGAGCTCAAGATGTCATCCGGGTTATTTCTGACACTGTCAGGCCAAATGACTACTGGACTGTCTTGTTTCTAATTTGAAAGGTCTCCAAACATTCCGTCTTACCCTCTGCCACCCACTCGAATGTCTGAATGCTCTTGGTGCCCACATGGTCTTGGCTTTGTCTAGCCCACATTCTTCCAGCTGTGGTCTAATCCCTTGAAGAATGCAGCCTCTCTGGGGTAAGAACTACCTAAACAGCAGGAGAAGGACAGCTTGGATGGTCATGAAGGGCTACTGTGTGGGGACAGGGTGCTGTGGCTATTTCCAGAAAGACCACGCAGGACTGTGGAGGCTCTTGTGTACTAGAAATGCCCTTCACAGATAGCTTAATAAGGAAGGAGAGGCTCTTGGTTCTGTCAATGGCTTCAAACTCTGAGGCCTTCCAGGGCGTACGGACACCCTGAGCAGAGTCCTTCCCTCCTAGCACTTGCTTGGTAGCATGGTGAGTGTCTGGAGGGTGTCTGCCCAGTACTGATGCTGGGTGTGGTCCCTGCACTAACTGGTCAGTAGTGAAAAGACACACACCTTCATATTAAACCCAGCAGTCATTTTTAAGGTGAGTGGTGGCTTCCAACTTGGAGGCTACTCCTGTATGCCGATCAGAGCAGCGTGAACTGAAAACATCCTAGCACAAGTTCTTAAACAGTGTCCTGGGGGAGGCTCTACAGCCAA
This sequence comes from Hystrix cristata, assembly GCA_004026905.1. NCBI lineage: Eukaryota > Metazoa > Chordata > Mammalia > Rodentia > Hystricidae > Hystrix > Hystrix cristata. The sequence continues at coordinate 33,449 of PVJO010013990.1, forward strand.
GTAGAAAAGTAATGCTCTCCTGGGTGGAGCTGGTCCAGCATCTGAGTCCAATGAGATGGACAGCGTGAACAGGGGTGTCCCGCTCCGTCCCTTCACGAGCAACCTTCCCTCCGTCCTCTGAGGAGTAGCTGATGGTAACAACAGCTAGCGAGCCTGCCTGTTCTCTGTCTCAGCCCGTAGTGAATGCCTGACATATTATCACAGTTAATCCCTTCAGTATTAACACAGGGCAGGTGGCTGCTACCCTTACTCCATTTCACAAATAAGAACACTCAATTGGAGAAATGACTAGCTTTGCTCAAGGACACACAGTTAAATGTGCATTCTTACTGGGTAGTGTGCTGCCTCTTAGGGGATGGGGGGTGGAGAGATGCTCTCCCGGCGGTCTGTTCTAGAAGCAGCGCTGACACAGGGCAATAACAAAGATGCAGAAATACACGGGCAGGAAAGATGCCCGCCATGTCTAGGCTCTAAATAAGTCTACAAAATAAGCATGCGAATCAAGACTTTATGTCATCTCTGTGGGTGAAAAATTGGCTAAACACCAGGTTTGGCGCTAAAAATCAAGCAGTGGAGGAAAAGAGTACAGAACCAACTTTATGGCACTGGGGAGGGAGTAAAAAGTGAGGAAGCCAGAGGTGGTGGGAAACAATAGAGAAGAGAGTGGGGGCAGAGAAGACACTGCAAGAAGCTGGCTGGCACCCTCCTCAGCTTCAGTTCTAACTCAACACGGGCAGAAAGGGAGACTACAGAGCTCTGTATAGCCATGCTCTCGCCTGCCCTGTCCAACCTGCAGCTCAGTTCAGAGGAACACAAGATCTCAGGGCTCATTTCCACCACAAATGTCTCAGGTCGGAATCTGAGTTTTAACCTCGGATGACGTAAAACGAGAAGTTCTAGGAGCCAGTGCGCCCCTGAGCGGGGGTGAGCACAGTGGGCTGTCTAGTTGCTTTAAGTTAACACTGGCACATAAGCAATCAGGGCAAATGAACAAAATAGAGGGCTTTATGGCTCTGGCAATGAAATGGTCAAGATCAAATTGTGGCTGGAAAGTGTTCAAGGTATCGTGCACCCAATTCAGATCAATACCTGACAAATGTGGTTATTTTTGCTTTTCTTTGCAGCCAAGGCACATCAGCTCCAGGGTTGTGGCTGCGGGGTTCCAAGCTGCCCCAGCCAGTGAGTGGGGGAAGGAGAGGCCTCTGGGAGGGACAAGGAGAGGACCGGAAACTCCACCATGGTTCAGAGCTCACCCCAGGGATTCAGATGTGGTTTACAGATCCAGCATGACCTGGACTATTTCCTCTTCTTTAGGGAGGTCAAAATCCAACTTGCATCACCGGGGCCTGCCCCAGTTCCTTTTAGGGGGGTAGGCAGCCTATCCCGTGATATGCAAATCATGTAATTTCACTGATAAATGGGTCCGCAGAGGGAATGACTAACACCGTCTTGCCCGCCTGGCAGTTTATCTCCTGCTCCCTGCTAAACCCAGATTTCACAATTTTAATTGCTCTTAAAACCCTACAAAAGTAAGAAAAAGAGAATGGCAGTAGTTGAGCTCACTCAACCTCACTGATTCAAGCTAAAAGTAGGGACTCTGGAACTAAACTGCCTAGTCTCAATCCCGGGCCTACTGCTTTAGTTGTGTGACTTTGGATAAGTCACTTAGTCTCCTTGTACCTCGGTTTCCCCATGTATACGATGAAGATGAGAATACCTATCTCATGGGGGTACTGAATAAGCAAATACGCTTAATGTAGAATAGGGCCTTATCCACAAAAAAACAAAGTAACTGTTAGCCAGTATTGAGTAAAAACGTCTTCTGCAGTACAAGGCTGATCCTCAGCTCATTGCACAGGTGCTGAAGTCTTCAGACATCCAAGATCATGTATGTATCACATCTGATTTAGTGGGGGCGGCTTGGGAAAGGGGGAACGCATGGGTGTGGGGATGATGCCTGGCTGGGGAGAAGAGGAAGATGATAAGGATTCTTCTCCCAAGAGACAAGATGGTCCTGAGGGAGTGACAGGTGCTCGCTTCGGCAGCACATATACTGAGGGAGTGACAGGTCACAGAGTGACCTCAGCCTCTGCACTGCCCACTGAGTTCAGGGTCACCAGCAGCCCCCGCAGACTTGGCCCCTGCCGACGGAGGGCCTGTGGCAGGCCTGCACCTGGTCTGTACCTGCCTTGTGATCCCAAAGCAGGGGAGGCAGCGTTGGGGAAACCGAAGTAAGACGTGAAGCAGAACTCTAACCAGGGACTGAGGCGCTTTGAGTTTTAGGTAAATATTCTGCACATCTTCTCACGTATAAAAGAGGGAAGCAAAAGAAGTACCAGAAATCCCATCCTAGTAATGTCATTATCTGTGACATAATCTAATCGGTCTGGAAAGATGGTGAAAGAGTGGACTTACCCCAAACTGGGACATCTGGGTAGCAGGCTTGAGAACTGACTGCAGCCGGGAACACAGACTCACCTGAGAGCGAGCTGCAGGTGCTGTGCCTGGCTCTGAAGAGCTTGGTAAATAAACAGGAGGCGGGCTGTACTTTCTGTGGTTCTTAACAGGAGTGGAGAAAACCATCCCAAGAAGCTAACCAACCCCAAGAAATAGCAGAAAGACCTGACCTGCAAAGTGGCTACGGGACCAAAACGGCCTCAAAGTGAGCCTTTCTCAAGGCCTGTAGGACCGGAACTCTGATTTAGACTCTAGACCTGGATTCGCCCCTTCCAGTCTGACACTTTTGGGAAATCAATTGATGCAACCTCTCTAAGCCTCTCTCTTCGCCCCAGTAAGATGGTCTGTAGTATTCGTGTGGTCAGCAGTGGAAGTGGCAGGAGCACGACCTGCCTGCCTCACTGACAGGTCACGAAGGCGCCATGAAATGACACAGCCCAGTTTGCCTAGGAAATGCTAAGTGCTGCACAAATCTACACATTCAGGAGAAATTTTTCACCTTGGAACACAAAACTGAACCCAGAAGAGAGACTAACAGTATTGGGCAGGTCCTCCTCGGCCACCCTCCGATCCCCCCAACCTGTCTGGAGTTAGAGGAAGTTGCACTCTAGCCGATCCGGTGCGAGAAAAGGTGGCCTGCAGCCCTCCAAGGAACAGTAGCCAAGCAGCGGGCCTCTCCTCCATCTCTGCCCTGGCTCTGGTGACCTCGGAAGCTCCAGCTGCCAGACGGCAGAGTCAGAAGACAAGGGGTAAGAACCACTCTGTCCGGCAGTGAGGTTCCCAGGCTCTACCCTGATTTGGAACAGAAGTGTCGGTCAATAAGAGGCAGGCTGCGTCCACTACAGGGATACCCAGAAGCACCCATACGTCTCTGCTCTCGGGGATTTGCCTTTAGTCAAGATTCTATCTAGTCTGCTCAGCGCTTTTATTCCGACTGGAAATCTACTCTCCAAGAGTGGACAGGTGAAACCCTTCTTGACAAAACGAGATTTCTTTTTGTTACAAAATGCATTTATTTCCAGCCACATAAAACTCTCCAGTGTCATATTTGGTTATACATTATCAGGTATGTTTTTTGCTATAGGCCCTGTTTTCGAGATTCATTTCTAATCATTCAAGTGTATATTAAACAAACTTGTCTGACAACATAAATAAACTGCGTGCATGTCTTCAGTCATGAGTCTGGGGCGATGCGGACATGATCAGATTCCACAGTGCAACAGGCGGCTAGACGGCAGGCGCTCACCTGCTGCTGAGCCGTGGGGCCGGCAGTGACCATTCTGTGAGAAAGAGAGCTATATGTAGACAAAGAAATGTGACACGTGTGATGCGGAAAGGCATTTCACAGAATGCAAACACTATGCAGGTGAAGTAGGGAACCCCGGAGGAATGGAAGCTTCGTGAAGGCAGAGCTACCCACTGTGCTGCTGTGGGCTGCGCACCCCATCCCTGGATGCCCAATAAATATCCACTCCACAAGGGTCAGGGCCAGAGGATCTGCTGCAGTGCTTGTCCGGGCACCAACGTCTGTTTCCAACACTGGACTTTGAGCTGGGAGCTTGAAGGACACCAGTTTTTGCTTCTTCAGAGTAAATTTGAAGAGACAATCATTCTACTTGGAAAGGCATTCTCTTCCTTAAAAAGACATTTAAATTCTTCATTAGCATTTAGAGTCTGCTTGCAGACTGAGCTGCAGGGCTTAAAGAAGGACCGTGCTTTGCTGGTTTAACCAAGGGCACCGAGTGGTCTGCAGAAAGTTTTGATTTGTCTCTTGCAGTAAAAAGCCTGTTTGCCTCAGAATTTCCAGAACCCACTTTATTCTTCACATATTCTCTCCCTTTGGTTCCTGTTAATGTCCTAAGCCTGAAGCGGCCATGCGATCCCATGAGTTAAGCAGTGACATCTTCATAAAATCTCACTTCTGTATCCGCTATTCCGGCACTAGGGTTCCTCCAGAACGCGAGACAGCTGATGTCCTGGAACACCATCCTTCACAAGGTTGTGAAATTTGCTCCTTGAAGATAAGACTGTGTTCTAAGGCGGATGCTGGGAAGTCCCCGCAAAGAAAATTCCTGGGAAGTCTTTATTCCCTTTGGATCCTTATACCATCTCGCTTTGCCCGTAAGACTAGGGCTGCAATTCAGGAGACACATAGGAAAAGTTTCTAAATTCGTCCTGGTTAATCATAGGAAGATGTCCCTCATCAATTGGAGTTAAAATTGGCTCTTCTTTTATGAAATCAGGGTCAAAGTTACTGACATCTTCTCGGGATTTCTGTCCAAAAAAAAAAGAAAAAGAAAAAGAAAGGAAACAAGGGTCAGATTCTCTGCACTCGAGGCTTATTCATCTTGGCCGGGACTTGGTCCATTCCAACGACTTCAGAGAACTGCTCTGCAGCTTGTTCAGTAGCATTATTTACAGGTACAATCATTGTGATTAAACACTGCTTTATAGCAATTCCACTGCATTGTGTATTATTAGGGCACTTGGTAACCATTAATACACTAATCCCATGAAAATCCTGCTGAGCAGGCCAACTTTCCACTGGAAGGCTAAGGAATTAATTTGGTCACCCAAACCAGCCGGCTCATTCACCCTTTATTCTCCATTTCAACTGAGGTCCTGCTTCCCATCAGCCTGCACTGAGGGGGTCACAGGATCTTGACTTTGTCATCCCAGGCTGAGTAAGTGCATGCTTGCTTTATCTGCTTCTGTTTATACACACTGTTATACACTGGAGCTGTTCTCCAAAGGCCCCTGGGAAACGCTGAGCTCAGGGAAAACCGGCCTATGGTGTTACTCACCAGTCAGATGCACTCTGTCCTGTGGGGCTGGCCAGGCAGTCAGGACCACCCTCAGGTTCCAGCCTCTGGAAGCCAAGCTTCGCCGACTCCCACGGGAGCTGGCAGGGGTTCGGGGAAGCCCACAGAACTGAATGGCCTTACCTGTGCTGCCTGCTGTCCAAAGGCCTCCAGACTGTTACAGACTAAGCCTGCTGCCTGGCCAAGTTGTGCATAATTTTCTATCTTTATGAACTAACGCTGACAAGATCATTTCCCCTGGTGTTCAACCTCTAGCTTCTCTCACCTGACTCAGTAATTTCTCTCTCTGCCTTTGGACCAGCCCTCCTCCACAACTCTTGAGCTACTGCTAGCTTTCCTGCTATGGATCTCTCAACCTGTAGATAAAGCAGAGCTCAGCTCCCAGAGCAGGAGCTGGACCACCCCAGGTACCGCTCTCCAGGTACACAGCGTGGAGAGACAGCCCGGCTGCTCTCAGCATTTCACTAAAGGGGTTTGGCCTGCATGCCCCCAACTTGGCCTCACAGTAGCTGTTACAGCCAGGAGCCAGACTTGGTGAAAGAACATCTCACCCTACTCTACTTTCCTGGGGACTTGGGAAATGCACATACTGCCTCTAGCTTAGGAACATGAAGAAACTGGCCAGGAACAATGCCTCAGCTAAATTCTTTTGGGAAAACCTGTAATACTTCAGGCACACAGACCCTAGAAGATTTTAATTTAGGCCAAAGGGGGATGGAACCAGGGCAAGGCAGGGGTGAAGACTGTGTGAGAAGTAACCTGGGTATAAGGAGAGACGCTATCTCAGGAACAGAGCCTCCTCCCGGGGAGGCTGCCGGGAAATGTGTCAGGGGAACTTCTACTCTGTCATTCCACAGGGAACGCCGGCCTGCCCAATGGACTTGGATCATCTGAAGGAAGAGAAAGTCCACTGTAGTGCTCTTGACACTTACAATTCTGGGTCGGAAAGGTGGTTCTAGCTGGCGACTGTTCAGCTGGGCCCAGTCAATTTCCTTAAAGAAAGGATGTCGCAAGATGGCGTGCTCACCTCCCTGAGTCAGGCTGCCCAGGCGCATGGTGGGATTTTTGGTCATGAACTGGAGAAAGAGAGGGAGAATCGATCACTGCTTCATATACAACAGCTAGGTCACAAGACAGCAGGCATCGGCCCTGGCAGACCAGCCTGTGGGAGGCTTTCCGGCCGACCTTGCTTAACGAGCTGGATTTTCCACCACGGGCAGCATAGCCAGCATGAATCATGCCTCAGAGTGCAACTGCTTGCGTGGATTTACAGCTTTCCCCACTTCCATCTCAGACATGGCCACTCGACGGCGGCTAAGGGCTCCAGGTTTCATTTCTGTAAACACCACACATTTTTCTCTCCTCTTTAAAGAAGCTCTTTATAAAGTAGTGTGTCTGCTCCAACACTGCAGTTGTGGGCAGCAGGCATCTTATGAATGGAGCTACTTTTAGGAACGGCTGTGCCATTTTTCAGTGAGATCTGCCCAGCAGGCCAGGATTCCTGCTCTCTGCCCAGACCGCAGAGAAAGAGAGTCGTTATTTCTGAAGATTTGTGTGAAGCAGCAGCAAGGGTGAAAGCTCAGACGTTTGTCTTTTGTAAACACAGGGCTGGTTACCTTACACAGAAAAGACACACAGTTCCAGATGAGAGGTTTTTTCTCCAAGGCACCTCTCCTCCTTCCATTTTGAAATAGGTGTCATGACTGAGACTTTATTGCTTCATAGACCAAAAATTAAATAACTGATTCCATGCATTTGAGCAATACTTGCATATACATCCTCTATCCTTCCATCAGCTGGGAAACGTCCCTGGTGCTCAGCGCCTACCTGAATATTTGGGCTAAGTATGCTTCTGTAGAATGAATGCATAGAGGATAATTTGCTTTTCATGGCCAGAATGTGGTTTTCTATAAAAAAGAATACAACTAACTTAATTTCCCATTTCCAAAAAAAGTTGACTTGGATAAAAAGTTTTGTTTTTATTTAAATAAAGTTATCTTTAAACAGATTTATGACAACTCATGTTAGCCCCTAAGCACCCCTTTCCAAGTTTGATTTGTGAACACAAAAGTAATGCTGTGTTTATAGAAATGGCTTTGGAGCTGAATTTAGAGAGTAAATAAAAAAGAAATCTTGCTGGTTCCAATGTGTAAAGGTAGTATCTGGAGGTGGCCACCCGTCATGTCAGATGGTCTGTAAAGTCTCCAGAGTGATGCTGGTTCAGATGAAAACAGTAATACAAGGGAAAAGGCTGCAAGGCTTTCTAAGCAATCTGACAGGATAGACGTCATAAAATGCAGAAGAAAGGGGCTGGAGATTTAGCTCAGTGGTTAGAGTGCCTGCCTTGCAAGCACAAGGCCCTGAGTTCGATCCCCAGCACCAAAAAAAAAAAAAAAAAATGCAGAAGAAAGCATCAAAGGGGAGCTAATAAAAAATGAAGACACTGATGAGGTTTAATGGGTTTTTCTCTTCAAATGACAAGGAATTAACCACTTACCAGTCCAATTATTTAAATACAGAATGACCAAAAATTGCATAGTTTTTGTTCATTTTTATAGGATAACAGGAAATGTAAAAATGACAGTTTTATCAAATGTAGTCAATACAAGAATTGACTGGTTGAAATGACACCTGCCCACATGGCACTCAGGACAGTAGGTAAACAAATCCGCTGCTCAGGTGACGTTTGGGTAACCTGTCAAGTGATTTAAGGTCTTAGTGGGTACTGGTCTGGAGGTCAGACCCACAATAAAATAAGCATTCAAAGAAAGCTACACAGGTCCAATCAGAGCAGTTTCCATTCTAGGCACTTACAGTTGTGTCAATGTGGAGACAGAAAATACATGTTTTATTTATAAGTTAACTTTCTTCTCCAGGAAGGCAGGAAGGGGAAAACGCTTACAAAAAGAAATGAGTAGATTCTCTCCCCGGGAAGGTCAGCGGGATATAATCCCTGACAGACAATAAATCACTATTCTAAGAGCTAATTAACGAACAACAACACTGCAAAGAAACTCAGGAGACAAGGGTTACAGGACAGCCCCAGATGGCTTGTGGGAGATCCCAAGCCTGCCAACCGCGCGGGCCGAGGACGGCTTGTGAATGGGTGGGGACGACTTGTTCTTCTGGGCAAAGGAGCAGCGTGGGACGACACGCAGGGGTGGGAGCGGCCCTGGTGACCAGGAGACTGCCCGTTCTTCCCTCCCCTGGCACTCGATCCAGACTTCCACAGGCACCATGGAAAAAGCACTGCCTGAGGACAATCGGACCAAATCATGGTGGCCCCTCCACAGAAAGCCACATCCAGGAACTGGGGACAGGCAGACTATTCCTTTCACCAGCTTGAAACTTTCTCTTGAGAGTCTGTGAATCCTCATGGATAACCGAACAGCTTTGTTTCGGTTTGATTTTTAATATCTGAGCATAAACCATTTAGGTGCAGTCATCCTCCACTTTAAAAAAAATCTTTGACTCCATTTATGAAGGTTTACAGGGTGTCTGTTGAACGCAAGGCAGTACACTGGGCTTTGGGGGGTTTGCAGCTGACAGAGACAATGTGTCTCCGTTGAGTCAAGAGAAGGAGGAAGAGGCAGGTGAACTTCGTTACACACAGTAGGCTGAAATGAAGCGAGACTGACACAAAGTGCTGGGGAGGGCGCCTTAGAAGAGGTCCAGGAAAGAGCACTGGGGTGATGAGCAGGCACGTAACAGTCTCAAAGAAGAGGTGGCACTTGACAGGAGACGAAGAGGATGAAGAAGACAATTACGCCTTAGCACACAGCTAGCACAAACGCACAGATGCACACCAGCACCTGTGCGTGGCGAGGAGTGGGGACGGCTGCGGAACTCTACAGGCAGCCAGCTGGACTCGTCACAGCGTGCAAAGAGGTGAGTGATGAAAGCCACCGAAGACAAGCACGCTCAGAAACTCAGAGAGCTTCTAGTTAACGGGAAGAGAAAGCTGGAAGCGAGCCCTGGAAGGCTTGCAGAAGAGGAATGAGCACTGTCCATCTGGGGCCAGAGGCCAAGATCTCTGCCTGTCTGGTGATCTCCGGTGGAGAGCAGATTGAGTAAAGAAGCACGGGACAGAACAGCAACAATGGGTTACTATTTGCAGAATCAGCATTAATAGTAGTATTTTTGTCAGGGAAGAGCCAAAAAAACAACAACAACAAAAAATCCTTCTGGAGATGGTAAAAGTTTTCTGAATCAAAATGGAACCACTCATCAAACCCTAACCAAAATGTAAATAAAGCCTGGAGGTTAGGAAGGACGAGCTCCCGGCACTTGTCTGATAACAAGAACGGTCACAAAAGACTCTGCCAGAACCGGACACAGAGAAGGCGTCTTCAGGGGTGCTGGCCCCAGTACCCCGGCTCAGCTTTGGACTAACGCTGTCTTCGTTACTGATCCCGTCCTCAAGGGTTATCATTTCAAGATAATTGCTTAATCCTCCTCATCGGGTCTTTAAAACCTTACCCTTGCCTCACCCTCCGAAAATGCTCCTAGCTTACTACGGCTCTTGTTTTCCCACTGCAGGATCAATTTGTGAAGAAGTGTGTTAATCTGCGGGGAATCTCGGCTTGTTTTTCAGGTGGCTGAAGAGCTCCCAGTCTTGCCAAACCTGAGAGGCCGACAGCTCGGCTTCGAGCCTGACATGTGCAGAGCCCTCAGGGAGATGGAGAGCCAAGCACACTGCGGGCAGGGGAGGGTTGGAGAGCTAACTAGCTCGGAGAGAGGCACTCTCCCAGAGTGCAGGCAAGATCACCTGCATGTGTGGAGAGAGAGGGAGAAAGAGTGACAGAAAGAGAGCGAGAAGGATGGAGAGAGCGAGAGAATAAGAATGTGAACGAAAGAACTGAGACCAGCCCCAGCCCTCAGACACATTTTACTTAGTCCACATAGTATGCTTTTAAAAAAAAAATTAGTAACTTGTCAAACATTTAAAATGAGGAAATGTCATGCCGCATGCGAGTCAGGTTTTCCAGCCTCTCTTGGAAAATGTGATATTCTAGAACACTGAGCCCGAACTACTTCATCATAAAAAATGGCCTGGAGTTGAGCAGTAGCCGCCTTTTTAGGGGACACAGATCCCAGCTGGTCACACACACAGATACTCCCTATCACCTTCCACCTGGCTGACTTCCCTTCCCGACTGGATGGCTCCTGACTCCTGGCGAGGAGAAGAAACCCATGTTGGCAGCTGGAGGAGTGAGGGGAGCTAAGAGAAGAGTGGTTTTTTGGGGTGTAGCTTGTAGCCCCTCCATGCTACACCTCATCAAAGACATGGAATTGGGGAGTTAAGGAAACGGTTCGCCCTGCCACAGCCCTAAAACTGGTCACAGTACACACTGGTGCAGGCACAGAAAGCTGGCAGACAGGAGGTGTTTTGCCACCCTACAGCGGGCACAGGACTCTCCCTAAACACCACATCCCTTCTGCTGTGAATGGTGACAGCAAAATGCTTTTGCAGAAAACCTGCTCTATTTGCTTATATCCCTAATGGGACCCAGATGCCAAACGAATCCACAATGCTGTTCAGAGCAATCGCCTGTGCCCACGTCTAAGTTCACACTTAAAACCTGCCTCACCCCGACTGACCTCCTCCCTGACTGTGGCCCAGATGGGAAAGGCAGCCCGAAAGTCAAACACGGTGACTTCATGAGTGAGTGATTCTGAACACATTTACTAAAGGCAGCAGAATGTTTTCTAGGGCCAAGAAAAGCACTTTCTAAGCTGCAGAAAGTGTGTGAGGGGCCAAGGGGGAGACGTCTGGGTCCACTCGCGTGGAAGTCTCACCCTGGACAGCAGGGGAGGACTCGAGGACTCCGGGGCCACTCTGCATTCCCCTCCCTCTGTGAGCCTCAGGAAAGCGGGCCTGAAGCAGGGGGTACGAAAGCAGTGAGAAGGAGCCCTGAGCAGGGCTGCCCAGACTACTGAGGATGCCGGACTGCCAGAAGCAACAACCAGCCAAGCTCCTCCCGAGGCGGGCGCGAAAGGGAAATATATGCAACGGCAGGGGCCAGGCTGCTGCAAGAACGTCTTGGGAAAATTGAAAACCAAGATGTATCATGTACAGGTACAAAATAACCATGTTGATTATGATCATTATGTATGCAATGTACCAATACATGTTCTTGGTAAAAAATAATAAAAAAATTAAAAAAAAAAAACCAAACTGGAGAAAGATACACAAAGGGGATTTCGTCTGATATGGAGGCACACGGGTTAACTGTCAGGGTCTGGGGTTTGTGTACCAGTTCCAGCATGAGGAGCTGTGTTTCTATGAACAGGTCTCCTCACTTCTCTGGGCCTAAGATGATCAGCTATAAAACGGAAAGTTCCCTGTACTCAATAGGTTACGGTGAGAAGGTGAGAAAATCAATGTAAAGTGCCTGGTGCAAAGAAAGCCCTCAAGTAATGACAGTATTAGTAGTAGCATCTTTTCACTTCGTTTGTTGAGCCATCTGGTTCTACCTCAAGACATGTTTCTGCTCTTCCAAGTCCCAGGACCCAACCACAGGGTTGTAGCAATAGTCTTTGAAAATGGTCTGCTGACAGCAAATCTTTTCCAAGGCAGTCTTGAAACAAGAAAACAAATAATGCTCAGGTTTTTAAAGTGTAATTATTTCTGCGTTAACAACAGAAAGGAAATACTGAGTACAGGAAGCTGAGTGCGAACGAGCCAATTCTTTGCCAGTCTGGTGTTAGGTCCCAGGACTGATCATGTCTCATGGGCTGTGCTATGCAGAAGGATTGCAAATTCGAGCCTAGCTAGGTAACTTATGGACTTATTGTGACCCTGGCCCAAAATAAAACATTAATAGAAAGACGAAGGCTGGAGATGTAGCTCAGTACAAGGCCCTGGGTTCAGTTCCTGGTACACAGTACCAAAAAAAAAAAAAAAAGGAAGAAAGAAAAGAAACAATCCCAAAAAGCCAAAACCAAAAAGGATTAAACTAACTTTGTATAATTGTTGAGTCTTGAGATAACAGCATCCAAATGTACTCTGTAACTAATTAAAATGTAAGCAATGGCTAAAAGCAAATTTTCCTCTTTCAAAACATGTCTGATTTCACAGGAAGAGGACTCTTTATATAAATGGAGCAATTAGTCTAATAACATTTTCTTCCAGGAGCCAAGGAACACTGTATTTTCTATCCAATAGCTGCATTTGGCTGCTGGGCAAACAAAGTGACCTTCTGTTTTCATTCAGTTGCAGACCTCAGACAAAAGGCAGACAGAGTTAGCAGGTGACGCTGCCAAGCTCGGGACATTCTCGTCAGGGTTCCTGGGAGGCCTTTCTGAGTGCGAGGAAGGCATTTTATGGTTCTAAAGAAAGACCAAGGGAGCAAGGCAAAGAAAGAGCAAGGACACAGGACAGAGTGTGGTCCTCTGCTGTGAGGGCCAGCATCACCAAGGCACACAGCCTGATGGCCACCCGGGAGCTGACAACATGCTCCCCTTTGGGTGGGTGGCTGCGTGGGTGTTTCTTTTGCTACCGTCACAGGGAGGGTCTTCCCAGCTACTGAGTGCACTTGCCGACCTTGTCCTTTCCTGCCCCTCTAAGGGGGGCAGGCACAGACCTGGGACGACCTGTGGCAGCAGCATCTCCAGACTGGGGCAGCCAAACATTGTGTCTCCATTGAGTCAAGAGGAGGAGGAAGAGGCAGGTGAACTTCATAACACACAGTAGGACGAAATGAAGCGAGATTGACACAAAGTGCTGGGGAGGGCGCCTTAGAAGGGAACCTTAGCCTCTCTTTCTTCTGCTCTTGAACTTGTCACCCAAACTCTGGAAGAACAAAAGCCGACATGTTGAAGATAACTGTGGCACCCTCAGATACAGATGTGTTCTTTGGGTGTGAGGTGGACTGTTTCCCATAAAACATAAAATAAAACTCTCAAGCCATCTCCCTGAGCAGGTTGCTGGAGGGGCAGACACGTGAGTCTGAGTGGATCTGAAAATGTCGGTGGGTCAAAGCCTTCCTTACCTGGCAGGTTATAACTGAGCTACATTAGAATATTCTGTGATGTGTCTCTAGAGACGTACCACAAAGTGGACTGTGTTTGCTCCTAAGAGGACACAGGACAATACATGCCCTGTAGTCTTCCTGTTCCCACAATGGGGCAGGAATGGTGCTGAATTCACAATTGGCTGTATTTTCCATCCTGTCTGTGACGGGGACCCAACAGTCTTTTCACGGACACATACTCAGTCCCTTTTCAGGGTTGCCAACACTCCGCCTTTCCTGTGTTTTGTAAACATGACTGCTTTCCTGAAACCCAAGCCGTGTCAGTAGCTTCCCTCAGATCATGTGGCAGGGCCGGTGAAAACCAGGTGAAGGTCAGAGGCAAGTCTCAGAGATGGAAGACCAAGGTCACACACCTGCGCCAGTGCCAAGACCTTTGCTCACCACCATAGAGTTCTTCCTGGTGAACAGGTCTCCAGCAGCCCTGGCTGATGGGGCAGGTTCCACGGCTCTTCAGTCTCTTCCCAGAGTCAAAGGAGAAGGAGGCTCTCCCCGCTGCTCCCACCCCACATGCCTATTCTACCAAAATGATTTCTGTCTAGCTGCCCTCTTCCAAAGTGGCTGTTCCACAGGACTGAGCGCTAAAGAAGGCTCCTCCAGAGGCACATCATAAAGTCCTTTATTCCCCCCTGACGAAGCCCGGGCCAATACTCTCCCTTATCCTGGATACACGTTATCTTTGGCGTCTAAACCAAACCTAATGATCAACTGCTAACAATTACGGATCTTCAATAGTTGGCCAGGAAACTTAAAAAAGCAAAAGCGTATCGCTTCTATTCACAAGAGTTTTTCCAACTTAAACAGCTCTTCCATTCTGTAGATAATTAGTTAGCAAATATCCACGCAGAAAAGATTTCCATCTTTTATAAAACCACTGACATCTGTATCCTCTTAGCTGAAATAGAGATTAAAGAGATAACTAGTGTGAGTACCCCATTAAAAAAATGAAAAAGAAAAGAAACCCTTCGCAATACTACCTACAAATAAAACATTAGGGCCTCCATTCTCAGGAAACCTTAATGAGGGAAAAAGAAGTTGAGAACAATAATGTCAACAAAGAATATGATAAGAAACACTAAGTAAGGGCTGGGGATGGCTCAGTGGTACAGCGCTCAGCCAGCATGCACGAGACACTGGTTCAGCCCCCAGCCCCTGGCCGAGGACTGCTGGGCGGCATGTTAACCTCCCTTCTTATTACAGAATCTTCCCATAATTCTTTTGGGTTTTCCGCATAATAGTATTTGAGAAACCAGTCCTAATGATCTGGAGTTGGATCCTCTGTATTATTATAGCTCCGTGTTGTCCTCTTCCTCCTGAACTTCCACCCAGCTGACCATCTTTCGGCCGTTTCCTTGAACATTCCAACCTCCACCATAAGGCAGTGGGGAACTGGGAGGCTGACAAGGTTCCTCAGATCAGCTGCCTGGCCGTACAGTTGGACACACACACAATTTCCCATGGTTCCCCCTCTTTGTGCATAGAGAAAAGCAGGGATCCCGCAGACAAAGCACAGATGATGAAATCTGATCAGTCTGATGACAGGCGAAGCCCCAAAGGTACACGCACACTTTGATTTCTGCAAAGGTTAGGAACAAAGGCACCCTGTAATCTCCCATTGCGGCCAACTTTACGACGCCTCCAGAACTGACAAGAAGCAACTCAGGAGAACGCATCAAACTCCTTTCATCACCCACCTAACTGGCCACCTGTGTGAACTCAGAGAGACAAAGGTGCTGCCTCCACCTCAGTCGGTGCCAGCCACATGACCGCAGGGGCGCCAACTCGCAAGGGTGCTGACCTCTGGGACGGGCTTCACCCTCCCAGCTCTGGGACCTCGCAGGACCTGTCCAGGCCTTCCCTCCTGGAGCCGGATAGGCAATGCTCAGGTGAGCCTTAGAAGTTCTGCACAAAGATCCATTCTCTTCTGTATCATGATTACCAACATTTTGGCATAATTTAGTGCCAGTCTAGGAAACTCAATAATATGGTGATAATAGCAAACATGTAATAGATATTGCAAAAGCAAGTGAAAAAAAAAACAACAAAGTTTAAGGTCAGTAATCTGGAAAACCTCTACCTAATTTACACGAATGTGTACATCTTCATAAACTCCTGTCTGTGTTAATTTCTGAGGCTACCGCCAATTTTAATCATCTCTTCTCTGAGAGCAGGCCTGGAGCTGTTTGGAGCATTCACACTGAGTGTCTAACAGACACATTTATGTGAAGATGAGACAGACAAAAGGGCAAGGAAGAGAATAGTCCATACTGATTACTTTTAGTTGTAAGGATCATTGGTTACCAAGTCAAAGTCCTGGACTACAAACAGTGTGTGTGCTCGCCACCCGCACCCACGGGGCCATGCTCCCCCAGGAGTTCTCACGAGGCAAGTCCTTTGTCCTTCATTCATGTGTACATGAAATTTTTAGACAGCCATACACAAAGAGCTCAACTGTCCTGAATCTTGGGGGTGGCAGAGGAGGAGACAGGATGGCAAAGGTGATGAGGGAAGGGCGGGTACAGGAGTGTAATATTGGATTCGGAGTCCAAAGGGCTCCCTCTCACAGGGGTGCTGCACAAGGACCATCCCCTCTCATTCGGGGGACTCACTGATGTTATTACACGAGGTGAAGCACTGAGGTCTTTAACTATATGGGATAGTCTATAAATGGAAGCATGAACAGTTTCCATAGATATGGAGTAATAAGACCTTCTATTTTAAAAGAGGGAATTTAAAACTGTTTTCTTATAGAGAAAAAAAAAGGCAAGCAAAATATCCAATAGACATCATCAATCCAGGAATAGTTCTGAACTTCTATTTAGAGATAAAATCATCAGGAAAGCTCAGGAAGCCATGTCAAGATGACCCGCTGCAAGGAGACGGTGGGAGAAGGGAACAATGGTCCAGCTTGGAGATCCTGGCTCTTCTGCTCTCTCCAGTGGGACAGGGCCCACTCGGCCAGGAAGGAAGGACCTCACTGGGTCACAAGGGCAGTTGTCAGGGCTGACCCAGGACAACTCTCCTTCCCTGCTCTCCTTTTTACTTGCTAAAAGTGCTTCTTGGGGGTACACTGAGATACTGACTTGGGGTGGAAGGCCACTT
>PVJO010013991.1:0-49779 GCA_004026905.1 Hystrix cristata
ATCTAGTGAAACACACACTGAGACCTCTCACGTATGTGCGTAGATGAAAACAAAAACAGAAGCAAGAGAGGATAATGTCTGGAAATGTTTCCTGTTCTCTTCCCGTTTTGAGTTTATGGATAAAGACAAATTAGAAGCCAATGATAAGCAAGTGTGTGTGCGCGTGTGTGTGTGTTTGTAGTCTGTTATTCCTCCTGATCAAGTAGCTATTTTTCTGTTTTTTTGGTTTTATTTTCAAGCGATTTGTAACTTGGAATCTAATAAGCTGTGGAGAGCTGCTGTAAAGTCACAAGTAAAGCAATGATAAGGAGTGGCAGAATAGTTCAGTGATATGTGTGTCATTTCCAACAAACCCTAAAGACATCAAAAAGAGTGCAACGAGTTTCGTTTTACACATTTTGCTGTATATCACTGTTAGTGATAAATTTAATCATATGTCTTGAATAATGTACTCCACGTGATCCTTTTTTGACAATAATGAGAGCATTGGTCTTTCCTCTTCTGATTTTTGTCTTTAATTTTGATGTTTCCTTCATATCATTTTGGAACTGAAACCAGATTCTACGTTAAGTCAACTGACTAAGAATGGGTGGTAGAAACCAATACAAAGCACATACATCAGGTATTACACCTGGATTTGCAGTCAAAGTTCATAAAGTTTCTACACTAGAAACTTTTAGTTTTTTTTTTTTTTTTTAACGTATGGTTTCTCCTTAAAAGTCACTTTTACTGAGCTGTTTTTGGAGTGTACACAAAATTATTTCCACGATGGAAATTATCTTCCACTTTATGGACTTTTTCTTCACCTCTGTAGAAAACATCAGATCCTAGTCAGTTATTTTCTTGATGATTTTTGAAACAGTTCGGAACAAGAATAAAGAGGAATGGAGAAGGGTAACTGCACCCCCTTCACTGAATTCTTAGTTCATCTTTTTTTTTTTTTTTATTTTAAACCAAGAACATGTATTGGTACATTCTACATACAATGGTCACATTCATTACATTAATTCTGTACCTATACATGATGTATCTTGGTTCTCCCCCCTCTAGTTCATCTTTAAGAAAGAAATAAAAATTAACCTAAGTACTGTACAGCTTTCTCTCTTCTCTCTCTCTCTCTCTCTCTCTCTCTCTCTCTCTCTCTCTGTGCTGCTTATTGAATCCAGGTGTTTTTGTTTTGTTTTGTTTTGTTTTTCCCACTGAACTTCTTCCACAGTCCTTTGTATCTTTTATTTTGTGTAAGGATATCACTAATTCACTAAGGTGGGCAGGTTGGGCCTGAAGTTGTGATCCTCTCACCTCAGCCTCCCAGAGGGCTGGGATCAAAGATGTGCTTCTCCATGTTGGCCGACACAGGTGTAAATTGAAATAGCATGATTTAGTTTGGATGAGTGTGTACTATATCATCTGTACAGAAGAATGTAAATATAAGTTGTGTCATCATCATTCATTTATTTGCATGACAGGGAGTATAATGACAGACCAGGCAGGACATTTTTAAACAATTGTGATGTTATTTGTCCTTTGATTATAGAAAAAACAGGATCAACAATTAACCGTGAATATAGTCAGAGTATGTACACCTTCTACTTTCATTTCCGTTCTTCCCATTCAGGACCCTCCAGACCGAGAGATGGCAGTGGAGAACCACACTGCGTTTGCTGAATTTGTGCTCTTGGGACTTTCCAGCAGAAGGGATGCGCCACAGGGACTCTTCACGTTCTTCCTCCTTGTTTATAGCGTAACTGTGATGGCCAATCTCGGGGTGATCCTGCTCATCCAAAGGGACCCCAGACTCCACACGCCCATGTATTATTTCCTGGGCAATCTGTCTTTCTGCGATGTCTGCTATTCCTCGACGGTCTCTCCCAAGATGCTGGCTGACTTCCTGTCCGAGGAGAAGAGGATTCCTCACACGCTGTGTGCCATCCAAATGTATTTTTTTGGGGCCTTTGCAGATGTGGAATGCTTCATGTTGGCCGTCATGGCCTACGATCGTTACGTGGCCATTTGCAATCCACTTCTTTATGCAATCACAATGTCCAGGAGGGTCTGCACACTGCTGGTGGCCAGTGTCTATGTCGTGGGCTTGGTGGATTCAGCCATCCACACCAGCTTCACATTTCAACTGTCCTTCTGCAGGTCAAATGTCATCAATCACTTTTTTTGCGACATCCCGCCCTTGCTCGCCCTGTCTTGCTCAGACACGTCCCTCAATGAGATGCTGATGTTCACGCTCATCGGCTGCGTCGTGGGTTGCAGTGTCGGCACCACCCTCCTCTCTTACAGCTGCATCATGGCCACCATCTGTAGGATGCACTCAGCCGAGGGCAGACGCAAAGCCTTCTCTACATGCGCCTCCCACCTCACGGCGGTGGCCCTGTTCCACGGCACCCTCCTGTTCATGTATCTCCGACCCAGCTCGAGTTACTCCATGGACACAGACAAAGTGGCCTCTGTCTTCTACACAGCCATCATCCCGGTGCTCAACCCGCTGATCTACAGCTTAAGAAATACGGACGTGAAGGGTGCTCTGCAAAAAGCAATCAGCACTTGGTGGTATTCTAAGTAAAAGGCCCTTTTCCATACAAAATGGTGTGTCGAGTCTGAGAATAGAGTTCGAGTACTTTGTCTTGGGTTGTCACGAATCCAACCATGGCGATATTTTCCATGACATTATTATGCCTTTATTGGGTGTGAGGAGCAATAATTATTGCACTTTGCCTTCCTTCTCAACTAAGGTAGATAGAAAGGGCATCATTTTGCTGATTCGGAAACAGGGTCCACCACGCCCCTCTCCTCCACTGATAAGTGTGCCCCAGGGAGATGGCCGTGGGCTTGCAAACTGTCCCCACATGCTAACTCCTCATTCTGTTTGTATGTTCTCAATTTTAAAAGATGGCTATGGTAAATAAACGCGCTGAGCCAGAAGGAATGTTCAGAGTCAAAATTACTCTTGCTCGTGTCCTTTATATGTACTAACGTCACCCCGAAAATGTCCATTATGACAATTAGAAATAAGTATGTAGTAATCGAAAATGACCAAATGAGCTCCTGCTTTAGATCAAAATGCCACGAAGC
Organism: Hystrix cristata; assembly: GCA_004026905.1. Taxonomy (NCBI): domain Eukaryota; kingdom Metazoa; phylum Chordata; class Mammalia; order Rodentia; family Hystricidae; genus Hystrix; species Hystrix cristata. Next base: position 3,082 of record PVJO010013991.1, read on the forward strand.
TGATGTGCCTGCCTTTCTTGTCTTGTGCAGCGTTGCTTTGTTATTCACAGTTGTCTACAGCAGGGTGCGTTCCGCGGCATTCACTGAGTGCACAAAGCAGGGCCCCTGCGAGACTAACAAAGAAAACAAATTTTGCATGTTTAAGAGGAAGTAATTCCCCATTTTTCATTTCATTGAGGTAAGTTCGTCTTAGATGAAATCTGCCTACCGGCCCCTCTTCACCTAGGCTGAAATGGAGTATCAGGATCAGGAATCATTTAACATAACTCAGCTCCCCATGAGCCGCCCCAGTTTTATCACCCCTGACAAGCAGCTCCATGTCTTGCAGCACCTTGCAGCCTGCAGTCAGAGCCTCCCTCTCTGCACCTCCCTTCCAGCCCTCACTGCAGAATGCAGTCAGTAGGTACGGACCACTCTACAGCAAATGCTCCAGGGCTGGAGGTGAGAGACCTGGACCTTCTTCATGGAGCCCTGAGAAGGGGCTTCTGGCTCCCTCCGCAAGTTCATAGCTTACAGTACATTATTATTAAATGCTACTTAAAATCAACCAAATACCTAATCAATTCAAATTATGAAGGAAGAATTATTAACATGAATATATATTCAGGAGAAGAGAATAATACTCTATTTATGTTAGTGTTTCATTTATAATGATTTATCTTGCTTCTCTTTGTGTCGATAAATACACTGAAACCCTATCTTTAAAACAAGTTATTAATAGTACTCATGAGTGCTGGGAAGTTAGTCAGTACTATATTTCTATAATTTAGTGAGTTGCATATAATGATCACAATGTAATCACTTAACAGTTAATTTGATTATAAAAAATATCCCACAGTTTCGTCTTCTCAGTTGTGTTCCTCCTATTTTAGGATACTGTCATGAAAGGAACATGGATGGCTTTCGAATGAATGAAAGGGTAAAAACAAATTAGCCAAACAGTCGACTTTGAAAATAGGCTTCTGGGGGCTGGGGATTTAGCTCAGTGATTAGAGTGCTTGCCTTGCAAGCACTAAGGCCCTGAGTTCGATCCCCGGCACCACAAACAAAAAAAAAAAAAAAAAGAAAAAAAAGAAAATAGGCTTCTGTTTTTAGCCACGGGACTCATTTTTATTTCTTTGCAATGAGACAATTTAGTAAATGCACATATATTAATAGATTCATGCACGTTTATTTTTTCTTTCGGCTCTCTTCCTACCATGTATTGTTGGCTTACATATGAGCACAATCAATACAATGAACATATCCACCACCACTCAAAGTTTGGTTGTGCAACTTTTTTATTTTTCCTTTGCATAACATACTAAATGACCATTGATTTGCATTTTGTCCCTGTAAAAAGTTGGAACATTATGCAGTTTTCTATATGTGCAGTTACACAGTATGTATTCTCTCATACAGTGTGTGATTCCTTCCACTCATCATATCTAAGATTCATGCCTCATGTCATGTGATTCAGAAATTTCTTTCTTTCTGTTGTGGGGATAACTCCTATGTGTGGATACTTAAAATTTGTGCACATATTCACCTGTTGATACATTTGAGTTATTCTTGTGTTTTGACTATTACTAATAAAACTATAATAAACATTCTTTTACAAGTCATTTATTTAATTTATCTTACATAATTACCCAGTAATAAACTTTATTATAGGTCAGGTTATGCTAACTTTCTAAGAAATTGTCAATATATAGTCTCAAATGTGTGAAGTGTTTTCTTTTGTTTACTGGTAGAGCTTGAAAGTTCAGATTCCAGTTTCGTCTTTGAAATGAGGTGTGATCAATGTTTAAAATATTTAGTTAACTTATTATCAAATATCTGTTATGGTACCTCATTTTGATTTTAATTCTCAATTTCCTAATAACTACAGACACTGAGCATTTTCATGCTACTTTTCCATTCCTGTATCTTTAGGAGAATTTTCTGTTTAAAACTGTAGTCATTTTTTATAAAGTCGGTTTTACTCTTATTGATGAGAGTTCTTATTCTGGTATAAGTCTTTTTTCCAAATTATGGCTTGAAAATATTTTCTTCAGATTGTGGGGAAAAAAAAATATATATGCACATACACATACACTTTTCTATATGTGCATATGTATGTGCATACATATATAGTACATAATATCAAAAACACCTTCAAAAATGACCTTGAATTATACTCTGTAAACATTGTTCTAAACATCAGTTGCTGTGTAAACTCCTTAAATACACGGGTCGAGCACTGTTAGCGAATGACTTGCTCAGCTTCGTGTTGACTGACTGAAGTCATACTGTGGAGTTCAGCTGACTGCAGGGTTGGATTTTATAGTATCTCATACAAAGACGTGAATGTCTAGAAATACAAGATCACTCTGGGCTCGTTCCTTCCCGGTGTATTCTGAGAGCAGGTCACGTTATTTTCTGACAATATTCATCTGTTTTACACGGTAGCAACTCAAGCCTCTCACTGACTAATTTCTTAAAGGCTGCAAATAGAACAATCCAGAGTGATTTCCACCAATTTCTGTTGGTCAAACCAATCAAGTGATAGCAAAATTTCCAAAGAAGTAAAAATGACAGCTGTGTTTCTAAGGGATATGTTTACAAAGCACACAGCCATCTCCACCATGTCAAAACTATCATCAATCTGTGAGGATCCTCCTTCCACAATGACCTGATGGATGTGTCGGTCACAATTTTTCTATGTGCGTGCTCTCCATTCAGTGCCTTTGCTAGGTTGCTGCACAGCAAAAAATGGAAAACAGCTTGCTCTCGCTCTCTCTCTCTCTCAGTGTCTCCTATCTCTTTCTCTTTATATCTCTCTCATATGCACACACCCACACTCACACATACACACACACACACACACATACTTAAATTTGTTAAAGCTGAAGGATAAAAGAACTCAAAATAAATTCAGCATATTTCTACTTTTTGTTTTCTAGTTCCTTTTTAAAACAGCCTCATATATTTATCCATATTTAATTAGAAGTAACTTTTCAAATTCTTCTGGTAGAATTCTAGGGAATACACAAACATCGACATGAATTTAAGACTGAATTCTTAAAAACTAGATGTTTAGTAGAGAAATTCTTGTCTCAATATAATAAGAATAATTCAAAATTTGCATATTAAGTGTATAGAATGAGACATAGGTATAAAATCATTCATAGGTGGATAGATGGCATGTTGGTAAAACAGAAGAATATGACAATGCTGAGTGAAGAAATTAGCATTGCACATTTTCATTGATGTGAATGTTCATACCGTTATTTTTTAATAATAAAGAAGTAGAGCTAACCCAGATGTCCACTGACTGACAGATAAACAAAGTGTCTTATATCCATAAAACGGAACAATATTTGGTCATGAAAGTGAAGGCAATATAGATTTTCACATTATGCTAAATGAAAAAAAATACATACAACATCACATCTTCAATTCTGTTTGTATTTGACATCCATAGACCTGGAATGCAAAGTTTACTGGAGCTGGGCTAGGAGGGAGCACAAGGGCCGCTAACGAGTGTTTCTTCTGGACTTGAAAATTTTCCAGAAGTAGATGGTGGTAAAGGTTGCCTCACTATACTAAAAATGAAAGAAATGTTTACTTTAAAACTGTGCATTTTATAGTACCCCAATTTTTTTCTCAATGAAAATATCATTGAAAGCTTGTAATCCTTTATTAATATGGAGGAAAAAAATTCAAAAATGAAAGAAAAATGAACAAAAGAAATGTTTTAGAAATTATTATACAGGGGGCTGTTTGTGTTTTATTATTCTGACTTAACAGAACAAGAATGATGTAGATTTTATACAGTGTGATATATAGAGAGATACACAGATATATTTTCTATATGTTATGCTATCATTTTCAGTTTTCACCCTGACATAGATTAATTTGATGAAATTAAAGGGTAATTTTTGCTAGTGCTATTGCTTTATTCACGCAGGAAAATACACAACCATAAATATAATTAATCACATGTGTACATAACGCCAGTTCCTTAGGGATGTAGCTTCAAAGAGATTTCAGGCCCAAATGCTACCTGCAATTATAAAAATGCTATCTGTTCTGTGTTCCGCTATCAAGAACTGCTTATCTCGGGTAAGTTTGTGGGATTTTTAAGCTAAAGAGCTGAAGTTTAAAAAAAAAAAAATAACAGAAACTGATTTTTTTTTTTTTCAGGAAAGAAATGAGACATCTGTAAATGAAGCATTGTAATAAATTCTGAATCATAATGATAAAAAGTGGTATTTCCTTCTCTGAATTGCAAGACTACTGAACTTAGTAGTATCCACAAAATATTATTTTAATGTATGTTCATATGCAGTAATTTACTCACTTTATCACTGAGTAAGTATACGCATGGATTTAAGGATGTTTATTTGTTTCATTTTCTGATCAAAAAATTTCAGATACCACCTTACAAATATGAATAGTTACAATTTCAACTCCGTGTGAATCAGACATTATGCTCTCTTAGGGTGAAGCAAATCGCCAGAAATATCTACTCCTCATATAGCAGTTCTCCTAGTTCAATAAATAGTCATAGAGGCATGTGTATGAGAATATACAAAAATGTATGTATCTATAAATAGGGGGTCTTATATAGTTTTGAAATATTCATTGTCTCTTTTAAGTACAAAAGTACATTTAAAATGGATATAATATGAGTATATGTTTTAAATTACGGCGCATCTACTTCTTTTTCCCATTTCTCCTTGAACGATCAAGAGACTCATCCTTTCTCTCCAGATGATCCTAACAAATATGCAATGAGCATCGTGCTAGAATCATAACAGATTTGTAGGTAAAATATTCTTATTTTCATGTCTCATCCAAAACTACATAACAGATAGATCAACAATAGAAAAATACCTATCTTCTTACTACTCAGTCATATCTTGACTTTCTAGAGCTAAAACAATGGTTTTTAAATGATCTACGATTTCTGAGGAACAGCTAGTATGAACTTTTGGGGATCTATGTGAATGCTTTCAAGCAGAGCAAATGTTTAGTCGTGATCTCTTGGACTCTCCCAACCTGGTGTTCAGTTCACGCTATTTTGAAAATGTTCAAAGATTTAAGTACTGTAAATCTTTGCTTTCTGAAATAGGAAATGATTAGGATAAAGCAAGAACCTGTAGAAAGTCTCGTATTTTGTGAATGGCGTTTACATTTAAATCAGTTTCTCAATGGTTTCTTCCATATTTTTTATTATTTTTAACTAGATATAGTGATGATTTTCTAATTTTTAAATTTTTATTAGTGTGCGTTAGCAGGTACATAATTATTACATATATCTTAGGGAGCTGGGACATGTACATAATACATGTTAATCCTATTTTTTCTCCTTCCCCTGCAGACCCTCCTCCCTCCTTAAAAGGTAATACATGAATAAGTGTCTTTCTGAGAATATAGAAAAATTACAAAAACCAATTGCAGTTTGTCTTACAGATACATGTACTGTGAATGTACAGAGTAATTTCACATGTACCAGTATCTATCATTTTTCATCATTTTTCCAAAATTGTAGGTAAGAATGAAGAAGAATGGACGGAGAAAATTGCTCCTTATTGACTGAATTCATTTTTACGGGAATCACCAATAATCCTCAGATGAAAGTGACTCTATTTACCATTTTTGTTTTTGTTTATGTCATTGATCTCCTGGCAAATCTTGGAATGATAATTTTAATTAGGGCTGATTCCCAGCTTCACACACCCATGTACTTTTTCCTCAGCCACCTCTCGATCTGTGACCTGTGCTGTTCCTCAGCAATTGGGCCCAAGATGTTGGCGGATCTCTTAGCTAAGAATAAATCGATTTCTTTTTTTGGCTGTTCCTTGCAGTTTTTCATCTTCTGTGTCTTTGCGGATTCTGAGTGCATATTGCTAGCGGTGATGGCCTTTGACCGGTACAAGGCCATCAGCAGCCCCTTGCTCTACACGGCCCACATGTCCGGCAGTGTGTGCTCCTTGCTCATGGCTGGAGTTTACCTAGTAGCAATCGCAGATGCTTCGATACACACAACTTTGGCATTCCGCTTGTGTTTCTGTGGGTCCAATGAGATTAATCATTTTTTCTGTGATTTACCTCCACTTTTTCTCCTTTCTTGTTCTGACATACAAGTCAATGAGTTGGCGTTATTCATCATTTTTGGATTCATTGAACTGGGAACTATCACAGGAGTCCTTGTCTCCTACTGCTATATTGTCTTGTCAGTCTTAAAGATCCGCTCTGCTGAGGGAAGGTTCAAGGCTTTCTCCACCTGCACCTTCCACTTAATTGCAGTTGCCATTTTCCAAGGAACTCTGCTTTTCATGAATTTCCGGCCTAGTTCTTCCTACTCCCTCGATCAGGACAAAATGACCTCGCTGTTTTACACCCTGGTGATCCCCATGCTAAACCCGCTGATCTACAGCCTGCGGAACAAGGATGTGAAGGAGGCCCTGGGAAAATTGCAGAATAAAAGATGGATTTGAGTAACTGCATATATAGACATACTTACAATGGTTGCTGTTAGTATGAAATTATATTCTGTGATATAGCAAACAAAGCTGTGTCCCATAATTTCATGTAGCAAAATAACTATTTGCTCTAAATTCTAATCATAAGAAAATATTGCAGCTATTCAAGTGTGTCAAGCTTAATAATTTGCTTTGAATTATTATATAGTACTCCAATGTGGAGAGAGTTTTCATGAAAATTGAATTTGTGTCAAAGTTTTATTTATTATTTCTTTCACTTGGGCATTGTCTCAATTATGCTAAGCTTTAGTGAGTATTTATCTGTTGTCCTTTCTACAAATTTAGATGTTTTGTATTTCAGAACAAATCCAGTAGTTTATTTACTCATGAATCCCATCTTCTAGTAGATGCAATAGACACTAATTAACCCACCACTAAAATAACCCACAACAAGCTTAAAAACTTTCCTGAAATTTAAAGAAGTGTGTGGACTGTGAATCTTATCCTAGTTGTATTAATAGTAATTAGTTAACCAAACACTCAAGTAATCCACATAAGCTTCAAAATAACCCTGAAATAAACAGCGTGATCCATAATCCAGAGAAACATGTCTAAATTGAGTGTGTATGATAAAGACTTCCTTGGATTGCTACTGGGACATCAAGTATGTGTGTCACAGTGAAAAGAAAGAAACTAGATGGAGGAGGTAGGGTACAAGCAAATTTATTTTAAAAATATAAAGTCAAGAATGTAAAAGATGTAAAGGCAAGGAGGTAAAGCTCCCACTATCCAGGGGTGGGTTCTGAGTAGGGCACCCAAGAAGGCTCCTTGTCTAGGACTTGTTAAGGGGTTTAAAAGGGAGCTTGGGCAATTGTGTAAGCCATATGTTCTCCATTCTAGAGGAGACTATATAGTTTTTAGGGTCTAATCTATGCCATGTCTTTATATCATGCCCCTTTGGAGCCCAATGACCTACCTGACTGTTCATACTCGGACCAGGTCCCAGACAGTCAAAAGACACCTGGCAGATATTTTTGCAAGATCCCTGGAGGGTTATTGTCTCAGGGTAAGACCATGGATGCACAGGGGATGAAGAAGATTACTGACAAACAAGATTTAGTTCAATCACCGAGAACACAGAGGGTCTGCTTTTCGGGTATATGAGAGCCTCAGAGAAATAGCAACCAACGAAGACCTCCGCGGTTATTTATCTGTAACTCAAGGACATGAGAGCAAAGACATGGAAGAATACATCATATTGTATAGGAGTTTTTATCGGGGGAGTGGGACCAAAAGTGGATGTTTTTTCACATGATACATATCAACCTACTTTAAACAATCTTACTGGGGCAGAGGGAACACATTGGCCAAAGCAAACATTTCTGACAGTAACTTGCTTTTAATTCTGTTGTCCTGCCGATTTTACTCTGCTCAATTCTAACAATGCATTTCATGAGCACGGGACACGGAGACTGCTGCTCCCCAAGGCCCCGTCCTTATCGCACTCAGGTTCAGTCACTCCTTTGGCCAGCGTCTCCCCACACATCTGCAGACTCCGTTTTGCATTTCCTGACTCCATCTTGGGGCTGCTGACCTTACTGCATAATACAATCTTAACTCTTGTCTCGATTTTTGTTATGGGATGGAGATATTTAGTTTTAGATGTAAAATTTTGCTTGTTTGGAAGAGAAAATGATTCTAGGCAGAAGGTTGGCTGATTCAAGAAGTTGTTTGGTGAACAGGCTCATGACTTTTGGTAATGAAATTTTAAAGGTCCTAACCATGCACATTTGTGTGTTGCTATTAACAACTACAGACTCCTGCTTCCCTTCCTGCAGAGAACTTTCCTTTCGGTCTACCCCAGCCTCAGTCCTGGTTAAATATTTTCCTGTGGTTCACCTCTTTAAAACATTATGTAAGGCCAGCCTGTTTCTTCAATCAGTATCTCCCGTATGAGATTGTGGGCATTATTTTACTCAGAGGTGCCACGTTTCCACCCTTTAGCCAAACTAGCTATACTGTGTTTGAGACATAAAATGGGAAAAGTATTAGAATATTTGTCTTAGCATTAAAATATCAAAATAAGTATTCCAGGTAATTTAACAGTTTTAAATGTTTATTTGATGTTGGTAAAAGGAAAAAAATTGAATATATGGGCATGCTATGTGCCACACACACATACACAGACGCATGCACAGGAACAATCCCTTTTAAGAACATATGTAAATTGTTTTGGACACAAATGTGATGATTCTACAAAGGCATAGATATTAATTTCTTAAAACATGAGGCCCACACTTCTGTATATTTCCTGGATTTCTCCCTTTTTTCATTTACCTGCTCTGGGTTTTTGATTCAAACATTGCCAGATCCTTTAGAAAACATGGACATGCAGTACATTTGAAAACCAAATATTACACAAGGACACTCATCATTATCTGCTAAATTAGAGAAGTGAAAGTCCTGGACATGACAGCTTTTTTAGCTGCTAGTATGTGAAGACCTTGCATGAGGACACTTCTCAATAGAAGTTAAATCCACAAAGAGCCTCTGCAGGTAAGGTGATTTGTGGGACAGCGTAACAAGTCAGGGATGACATCATGTTGGAAAAAAATGAAAAACTGACTAATTCTTGTTTGAGAAAAAGGCTATTTGGGCTTCTTCTGGTACATATTTTATTTTTGGTTATCACCTACTCTTTTATAGTTATGACCTTTGAGCACTGATATTGTTTTCCTCTTTTGTTGAAATTCTAACTCTCAAAATGATGGTATGAAGGGGTGTGGCCTTTGGGAAGTGGTGCATTTTAAGGACAGACCCTAAGGAGATGGATTAGTGTCCCTCAAAGAGGATCAGACACCTCATTTTCTTTTCTACCATGTGATGACAGTAAAAACGAGGTGGTCCATAGCCATGAAGTGGGTTCTCACCAAACACAAAGTCTCCCAGTGCCCTGATTTTGGATTTCCAGCCTTGGAAACCTTGAGAAATAAAATTGAGTTGTTTACAGGCTCATGGTCTATTGCATTTCACTATGATAGCTCAGTAAGTCTCAGCAAGCAGCAACATGACAGAAGGCCCTGAGTCACAGTAAAGTACAAGCTAATCTGATGGCAGTGGGTTACCCATTAACGTAGAGGAACCAAATTTCCTGCAATTGGCCCATGTTGCTCTGAGACGTTTACTTTGTTATAGCAGCTGTAGACTGATTTAAGTATCAAATCAAATCAGGCCCCTTTTAAGGGAAGGAGAACTATGATCTTACATAAAGATATGCAAAAATATCATAAATTTGTTTGTTTCTGACTCCATTTCCTTGAATTTATAAGGTAGAAAATGCATTATCAGCAGTTATTTTTAGGGATTTAATGACTTGTATAGAAACATGAGCAGATGTTTATGACTACTCCATCTTGAGATTCTACAGAATTATGCAACATTAAATTAAAATGTGTGATATACCACACTGATGCATATTTCGTCACGTCCTTCCCCTCCAAACTATCCAAGTCATATGCGTAGCTTGTGTCAACCGCTCACCGATGCCAAATAAACTCCACACACAATAGTCCCCAGTGTCCACATTGAGAAGTTTAATTATACAATAACGTTTTAATTTTCTAAATCCTTCCTTAAACCTTGCTTTCAAAAACCCTACGTAAAAGAATATGCATAATAGTCGACTTCAATCTTCACATAAAAGAGGCCCTTAATCTAGGTTGTGTACAATGTCCTTTCCAGCCACCATACTGTTTCTATGAGTTATGATTCTACTGCCATGCAGAGCCATCTATGGTACTGCAGTGATATAAAAAAGATGAGTCACTTCATTTTTGTACAAAAATGTTGTATCACATCCGTAGTTTTTTTTTTCCTTTTTACTTGGTATTCATTTATATATTTATTTATTTATCTCTTTATTTGTTTAGATGTGGAATTAGTGAGAATGATGCTCACTAGATAGTGGTAGTATGAATTTCAGATCACCAAAAGCCTGTAAGCACAGTCTTTTTAACTAGTCTCTTATTCAATTTGAAAATTTATGTACATATTATTGTATTGGAGACACAACTTCATTAATGTTCCAGCACATAAAAATCAGAATGTCAGTGCAGTATTATGACTTTTTACAGAATAGTTGAAATGAAAGTATTAAAAATATCTAACATTGGCGAGGGTGTAGAAAATCTGCCATTCTGACATTAGAACGAAGACTGGCCTTCTGCCTCCTAAAACCGAGTCATGTTCTCGATTCTAACAGATATACAAATGCCTTCTGGTTCAAAAATTTTATTTTTAAATTTATAGTCAAGATACACAAGTGAACTATTCAAGACATACGGGAAATTAGTCATGGCTAATATAGAGACCTCCCCTAAGACTGCCACAATGTTTACTTTCAGTGTACAGCAATTTTCCTATTTTCTATTTATTGCCTGGGATTGCACAACGCAGGGATCCTTCAAGTAATTTTCACTTTATACAGTAAATATATATGAAGTTTAACTTGTATACATGTATATATTCAAATAAATTTGTTGAAGTTTATTTGGGAAGTAGAATTTAAGAAACATTTCTCAAAACAGAATAACTGACAGATACATGAAAAATATTCAGTGTCATAAATTGGAGAAATTCATATCGATAGCACAATGAGACATCATCACCTCACTACTGGAAGAGTAGTGAGTGTCTTTCTTTTGCCAAAAAAAAGCATAAACATAATATAAAGAGAGTCTTCTATGCTATCAGAGGGAGGTTAAGATCTTACAGTAATTATGAAAAGCAGAGTCAAATTCCTCATTAAATTAAAGAAAAAACTACTACATGATCCAGAAATCCCATTACTGAATATATCTTCAAAGAAAATGGAACCAGTATATCTAAAAAACATCTGCACTCCCATATTCAGCACAAAACAACTGAAGTGTCCCTTAACTGATGGATAAACAAAGTATGGTATGTACATGCAGTAAAATCCTACCTAGCCAAAAAATACAGAAGTATGTTCATAAGTGCTAGCATGGATTGACCTGGAGAGTATCATGTTTAGTAAAACAAGTCAAACACGGAAAGGCAATTGTGCGTAATCTACATCATATGTGGAATCCAAAAAGTTGACCTCATAGAGTTTGGAGAAATTCATAGTAGCAAACTGGTGGTTACAAGGGGATTGGGAGAGTAGAGGGGTGGGCAAAGGGGTGGGGGAGACTGAGCGATGGGCGTAAATCACACTTCAATACGAACAAGAGTTCTGGTGGGCAGATGCAGAATAGAACAGCGACACGTAACAATGATAGACTGCATTTTACAAACCTAGAAAGAAGGATACTGAAAGAATTTATCACAAAGAAACAATGAATGTTTGAGCAATAGGAATTACTGGCTCAATTTAAACATTATACTTTATACATGTGTATCAAAACAGTATGTGGTACTCCGTTAATGTGGAGAAATTGTGTTTCATCTATTAATTAAATAGTAAATTGAAAACTTAAAAATTAGTGTAAATAAAGTTATGTAAAGTTCTATATCTATAGTCAACCTGATGTACAACAATTGCCTTTGATTATTCTATTCGCTGCACTTTGTCTACTTTAACATCTCTCCAATTGCTCAGCCTCAAGCACCTTGTGACCTCCATTCTACTCTCTGCTTCTCGACTTGACATTTTGAATCACACACATGGTCTAAGTGAGATCACACTGCGTGTCTCTCTCCATGCCTGACTTACCCCACCTTATGCAATATATGCCAGGTTCTTCTACATGGCCACAGATCACAGGATTTCATTCTTTTTGGAGGTAAAATTGAGTTCAATTGTGTATAAAACACATTTGTACCCCATAAGCTTTTGATGGGTGCATAAATTTAATCCACGTACTGGTATTGTATTATGCTTCCGTGAACTTGCCAGAGCAGATATCTTTCAACATATCGATCTTACTTCCTTTGAACATTCACTGATTGGGGTGATTTTAGGATCCCGTTGGAATTCTACATATAATTTTGAGGGACCTCTGTATTATTTTGCAAAATGGTTATTCTAATGTTATTATCACCAAAATGGGAACATGATTTATTTTCTCTTCATCTTCTCCAGCACTGTTTGTAACTTTATGACTATAGTCATTCTAATAGGAGTGAGTTGACATCATATTAATTGTCTTTTGTCTAGTTATTAGTGATGTTTTATATTTTTTACATAGCTGTTGGTCATTTTTCATGTCTTTAGAAACATCTACTCCTGTCTTTTCCTCATTCTGATGAGATTATTTACTTCCTACTGAGTTATTTGAGTTCCCTATATATATTTGATATAAACTTCTTATAAAATGTATGGGTTGAGTCTATTTTTCACATTTCATAGGTTGTCTCCTTATTAATCATGTTACACTTCTCAGCTGAAAAAGCTATTTTATACCTTTATACATTGTTTGAAGTATTTACATGGAATATGGGATAACACATAATAATTTTATTTATGAGGAAATATTTTCAATTTATGAGGAATATTGAAGACAGATTAATTTGCCTAGAATATGTCTGAGCAGAGTAAATTTCATGCTCATATTCAAAAATAGCACATATATCATAAGATGGAAATAATACCTCAAAGGGAGAATGTAGAGAATAGAAATATTCCACTAATAACTGTATTATAAAAGGATAAAATCATTCTAAAAAAAAACTCAAGTCATTACATTTTTAGTAATGTTTTTTTCAGGGCAGCGATCACATCCTTGTTCCTCAGGCTGTAGATCACGGGGTTGAACATGGGAGTCACGATAGTGTAGAAAAGAGAGAGCAGTTTGTCCGTTGCTGCTGTATGGCTGGATTTTGGCCTGAGGTAGGTAATGGTGGCAGATCCAAAAAACAGAAGCACAACCAGCAGGTGGGAGGAACATGTGGAGAAGGCCTTGGCCCGTCCTTCGGCTGTGGGCAACCTCAGAATGGTGGAGATGATTCTGCTGTAGGAGGCGAGTATTAGCATGAAGGGGACAGCAACAAACAGCGTCGCTACTACATAGACAGACACCTCATGGGCAGACGTGTCCCCACAGGCCAGCTTGACGATGGGGGGAATGTCACAGAAGAAGTGGTTGATTTGGTTGGAATGACAGAAACGCAGAGAGAAGATCTGACATGTTTGCCCTACCTGGATGGGGACGCCCCCGAGCCAGGAGCCAGCTGCCAGCAGAGCACACTTCTTGGGGCTCATGACCAGCGGATAGTGAAGGGGGTCATAGACGGCCACGTAGCGGTCATAGGACATCACAGCCAGCAGGAAGCTCTCCGTGGCCCCCAGTATAAGGAAGAAACACAGTTGTGTGGCACAAGCAACAATAGAAATATTTCTCTTCTGAGTCCAGAGGTTGAACAGAATCCTAGGAAGAGTGACTGAAACATAACAGATTTCCAAGGAAGAAAAATTTGCCAGGAAAAAATACATGGGTCTCTGCAGTGCAGGGTCAGTCCTGGTTATGGTGATTATAAGGCTGTTTCCAATTAGGATAATCAAATAAATGATGGCAAACGCCCCCGATAGAAACCCCTGGAGGTTTGGGAGGTCAGAGAACCCCAGCAGGACGAAGTGCCTCACTGTGGAAACATTGTCTTCCGCTTTTATCTCCTCATGTGTCATCTGTGGAAAGAATTCAACCAGCCGTTGAATACTTCTCTCTCGATGGTTTTCACTTATTTATGCATACGACAAAGATGCCATGTTTCCAAATTTCCCAGTTCTCTGTAAGATCAAAACCCATGACTTCCACAAGCTACGAATTTTTAGTTAAGCATACTTTTATTACTAGGTATATCCATAAAAAATTTTTAGTGTACTTTTCTGCTGAGGTTATCACATATGCTTGTTGCTGAGGGGGAAGTGGGTCAGTTCAAATTTTCACATGAACACTCAAAAACACAAAGTTTGACTTTATATTCAGTTGCAGCTATGATTCAGTTCTATTCCTTGTTTTATTTCTCACTGATTTTTTTTCTATGATTCCCAGTTAAAATTTAATTCCATTGTATAGTAATAAGTTCAGATATTTAAAATAATTTTAGCCAAGAATATAGTTGATTTTCCAAAGTGATTTGCCATACGGTAATCCTAATATTTTAGCTATGACATTCTGAATTTACAGGTTATTTTGCTATTTTAAAAATGATCAAAAAAAATAAAAATGATCAACTAACTTCCACTCATTATAGGATGATATTTAATCTTTAGAGCTTCTTATTGCAATGTAAAGCCTACAGAATCCAAAGTCATAAATTTCATTTAGACTTTATAGTCTGAGTGACCTTAAAACTGTTAATAAAAGACTGGAATGGGATGAAAAAAATTAAGAGTTTTCCTACCCAGAGGACCTTACAAGTAAAGAAACAGTGGTGTTATCCATTTCTAAGTAGAAGTTGCTGATCTTGGCTCTGAACACAAGCCCATTTATAAAAGGGGCATCCACTACAATTCATCTCTGAGATTTTTAAATCTCACTAATTCTCACTAATAACATCCTTGCTTCTATTTTTCTACAGGGTTCATTATTTATTCAGTCTGTCCATTTGCATGTGTTTGTGTAAGTTAACACATAAGCATGCTGGCAGGTTATTATTCATTTATATTATATTCTTTTTAGCTCTATACTTTTGTTAGAGTTTCTTTGGATATGTGCTGCACATACTATCTGTATAAGGTATAGTATATTTGTTCCATAAAAATCTGAATTGCTAACTCCTAGGATACATTTCAAATGAGTCAAATAACTTGCTTCTTTGTGTGGCTTATTTATGTGTTTGCATGCACATGTTTGTGTGGTAAGTGGCTATGTAGAACTTAGGATATATATATATTTTTAATTTTAATTCTTATTAGGACACATTTTGCAGTACATAATGATTAGATGGAAATTTCCATTTTAATTTTAACTGACTTACACACAAAGGGACTAACTGCAAAGAAGTACAGGCCAACCATATGTAAGAGAGTTAATAGTGAATGGTGGATTTCAGCTTGAAAATATAGAGCGAATTGAAGAAGTAACAGTCCACGGCAAACTCAGGCATCCTGAGAAGTTTCTTTGATTGGCAATAGAAGTATTAAATAGTAAATTTTATTCCATCTGAAATATTCCACATTAAATATTAAGGTAATAAACATTCATAGAGTTTTTTTCTATATTTATCCAATTACACTAGTGTAAATTGTGATATTAGTATGTCACAATTTGGAGTTTTAACTGAAATTCTAAGATAGAGAAAATTATATAAAAGGAGCCATTACTAAGATATGATTTCAAGGCTTTGAATGTATACTATTTTTTTTAACAATAGTATCCTAAAATTGCAAACATATCCTCCTATTTAATACAATCAAGATTAAGAAATGGACAGTGATGAGATCGACTGAATCATCATTTTATTGTAGACTGGCTTGGATTATGTATCCCACCACTCTTTATATAACCATTGCCCTTAGAAACTTACATTTCCTTTTTTCTGTTTATTGGATCTTCCTTCTCTATAAGCTTCTTTGCTAATGGTAAATTGTGCTGTATGTTATTTTCCACTATTCAAGCAGGAGTATACATTTATGAAGGTGATTACAAATTTTTTTTGTGTGTGTGTGCTGGGGATCAAACTCAAAGCCTCGCGCTTGTGAGGGAACCACTCGAACCACTGAGCTAACTCCCCAGCACTTACAACTTCTTCTAAAACAGATAATAATAACTAAAAAGAAATATGAACAGGCTTGCACATCTATTGAAATGTCTTTTGTTTTTTCCTATTTTGATGGATGGGCCTCAGATTTCTATTTATAAAATTTAACAGCAATTTTAAGAACATTCAATAGAACTCTCTGTGTAAAACAATATGTAAAATAATGAATGTTGTAATTACTGAAATCTCCCTAAATTGTACTTACATTCTAAACACTATCTTGCCAAAACAGCTTCTTCAAATCCTTCAAAATTCTCACTGGTTTTTCTCCTTTTTAAAACAATTGAGAAATTTTATACCATTACAAAAAATAGCACTAAGCAATTATGGTAAATGCAGAACTTTTGTTTTAATTAAATGCTTCATGTTTACTTTACTTACATCTCCTTTGAAACAATGATTTTCTTTGTTGTAGATATTTCGATACTAACAAAAGCATCTATTATCATAGTGAACACAATGCTTATACTCAGATTAAGTTTATGAAATTAAATCGAAAGTAGGAAACAAGACTTGCAACTGGTACATGAATTTCAGAAAGATATTTTTCTCCTGGAAAAAGTCTCTAAATATAAAAATGAAAACATGTTAATATTTCTCTAAAATTTTAATTTGGTAATATCGATAGCAGTGTGATGCAGACTTCATCAGTAATGTCCATTTAATATTTTTGCTCATCTGCTGTAGATAACTCTTGCTTCCCAAGATGGTATCTTCACATCTCATACATGTAAAGTACTTAAATATGAATTTAACACATTATAATTACTTAATAAATATTAATCCATAAGAGGGTAACAGTAATGATAGCAACAATATTTACTATTTTAGCTTTTAAGGATTTTACAATTTGTTCTCATTCTATCTAATAATATCCAATGTCAGAATAGTACAAAAGCAACCTGAAACTGTTCTGAGATTTTAGAAAATCAACAGCGAAGGATTCCTTTCAAAATTTCATCTTTTTGCTAATGTTAACAAGTAAAAGCTCATATAAAAATAAATTTCATGTTTGTGTTAAGTAGTTCAGGCTTATGTATGTGGAGTTAGGTTAATTATAATGCTTACCTTTATTTATTGAAAAAAGACAGGCAATAACAAAGTAGTTCAATTTATCATTAAATTTGGTAATTTGCCTTCACTTGTAACAGAGGGTAACCACCATCTAATGTGCAGTCTATTGCCAGAGCAATGTCCTTGAAGTAAGAAATAGTCTGCACCCTGGGGATGTATACCTCTCCCATGTCACATTCCAGTGGAAGGAAACTGTTCTTCCTGCCACTCAAGTACTTAGCGTTACAAACAAAAACATTCCTCAATATTCCAATCTCTGCATATAATCTTTCTTTCGCCATTGTTGTGGTCATTAAGACATATAAATATTGAAAGTATTAAAAACCTGAAACTCCATATTACACCTGACACAAACTAAAATCTTCTAATAGATATTGAAAATTATAGTGCTATTAAATATAATTTCTAGCTAAACTGCTGTGTGTCCAACTAAATTTCCCTATTTTTTTCCAATAATTTCCTTCAGTTGCTGCAACCTAGAATTTCAGCCGGTTGCTGCTTAAATTCCTGGTCAAGCGACACCTCAAACTGATTATAAAGTAATAGAACAGTTTCTGGTAACTTCTCTAGACACCCCACACAAGCACACATAGACTCACACTCAAGAAACACAGTGGAGGTGAATATTAGATACAGCTACAGCAAGCTGGATCTGCATACAAATATAAAGATTAATAATTAGATGAATGAAAAACTGTATTTTAGAAACATACCTCTTCATCACATCCATGTATAAAAACTACCATTAATAAGGGTCATATATTTACTTGCCGATTTTGAGTGACACTGTGATTAATTCTAGACATTAAAGTCTATGTGCAGTATTAATTTTTGTATATTGTAATTGCCAATGAAGACAAGCATCTTTGATGTTATTATTTAATTCATATATATATGTCTTTATTAAAATAAGTATGTCATCTATTCGAGTCTTTCATTCATTTTAATTAGTCTATTTCTTCTCACTGAGTTTAGAGGGATCTTCATATATTCAACTTTGATGGATATGTGATTTGATAATATCTTACTGACTCTGTGGCCTGTATTTGCATTTTGTTAAGACTATTAAAACAGAAAAAAATGATTTAATTTTGATGAAGTCAAATTCATATTTGATAGGATTGTGCTTTCGGTGCTACGTTAATTCAGCATAACTCTCACTGGTGACAAATATCTTTTCAAATATTTTCTTCTAACAACTGTGTGCTTTTGCACTCTACTGTTAAGTCAAGGATACATCTTTGAATATCTTAAGGCATGAAGTTTTGGTTTGGGATTTGGCTTTCTTTGTAGGCAAAAATTCAGTTTCTCCAATGTCATTCGTTTTGAAAGAACATTCTCTCTCCAACAAGAGGCCTTAGTATCTTTCTCCAAAAAAAAAAACAAAAAAAAAAAAACCCCCAAGTTTCCCAAAAGACTAGAAAGAGCAATTCAGAAAACAGTAAAATAAGACACAACTGCCAACTACAATCTTTAGGTTACGCAAATAGGAATTTTTTTTTAAACCTAGAGTGATATAATAAAAATTTAAAAGTTATGAAACGTTTGAGAAACTTAAGCCAACCACAGAGAGAAGAACATCAATGTGTTGCTTTTTAGCAAGGGACCTTCTCTTCACTCTTAGCTGCATGGAAGGGATTTACCAGGCTCCACACGCTGGAAAGCATGCAGCTCTGTTACGGTTACATGTGAAAGTTTGTGGAACTTCAGGTAGAATGAAGGGAAATAATTTCCAAGATTATTGTTGTAAATTATAGCAATCTCCGTATTAATAATCAAGGAGGGCCAATATTATTTCTATTACAGCATCTCCATGATCATTTTTAGATCAAAATACATTTGCGAGTGAATCTGTGTGTGTGTGTGTGTGTGTGTGTGCTTTATTTACTGTTTTTGCCTATATTCTTTCTGGAAAGATTGTACAAATCTATGGAAATGAATTGAACTGTATGATGTGTAGTATATGTTAATACATATATAATTGTCTCTGTAGTAAAATTGAATCTGTTCCATCATCAATGCCAAAATTTCTTTTGAAAATGGTTATTGAACAAAACAATTATAGAATTATCAGTGGAATGATTTACAATTTGGTGATACTTTCATTATTATAATAACACAGATAGAAGTATCTCTCAATATTACAAAGTTTAATGTGGAAAAACTTATCGCTGTAAAGACACATAAGATAAGAAGCGAAAGATAGACATCTTTTAAAATTTAATAACTTGTACATGAAAAGCAAATCCTGGAGTTGGTGATTCAGCTCAAGTGGTAGACCATTTGCCCAGCAAGTGCAAGGCCCTGAGTCCGAACCCCGGCACCCTTCCCCCCAAGAAAGCAAGTCCTGCAAAAGTGACACATGTTTTATTCAGAAAATTATTTGTACACTAATCTTCTGAGTGCCATCATGACGGCCTTGTTCCTCAGACTATATATCACAGGGTTGAACATGGGAGTCACGATAGTATAGAAAAGAGAAAGCACCTTGTCTGTTCCTGCAGAGTGGCTTGACTGGGGTCTCAGATATGTCATCATGGCTGATCCAAAGAATAAGAGCACAACAATGAAATGAGAGGAACAGGTGGAGAAGGCTTTGGACCGACTCGTGGCTGATGGCAATTTCAGGACCGTTGAGACGATTTTGCTATAGGAGATAAGGATTAATAGAAATGGAAGGGAGACAAACAACAGAGCAACCACATAGACCACCAACTGATTCACGACGGTTTCCCCACAGGCCAGCTCGAGTACTGGGGGGACGTCACAGAAGAAGTGGTTGATTCGGTTGGAACCACAAAAGGGCAGAGAGAACACCTGGAATGTCTGGCCTATCTGGACAGGAACGCCACCGATCCAGGATCCAGCGACCAGCTTGGTGCAGACTTTGTGGTTCATGACGAGAGGATACTGCAGAGGGCTGCAGATGGCCACATAGCGGTCATAGGCCATCACCGCCAGCAGGAAGCACTCTGCGGCTGCTAGTATGAGGAAGAAGCACATTTGTGCAGCACAAGCTTCTAAAGAGATGGCTCTTCTCTGGATCACAAGGTCCACGAGCATTCTGGGTAGAGTTACCGATACGTAACAGATTTCCAAAAAGGAAAAGTTGCCAAGAAAAAAGTACATGGGGCTCTGGAGAGAAGGTTCCACTCTGGTTATTAGTAATACGGTGCCATTTCCCAGCAGCACAATGACATAGATGATACAGAACATTCCAAATAGAAACCACTGGAGATGGGGAACATCGCCAAACCCCAAAAGAACAAATTCCACCCACTCAGTGAGATTTTTTTCCTGTGGATATGCCAGGTTTTTCATCTGCCTAAAGGGTAAATCCAGTATATCTTCATGTTACTATTGAAATAGACATCTGTTCTCTAAAAGGATCAGGTCATTCAGATAAAATTTTATGATCATTGCAATTCTTTCCCTTAAGGACTTTAGCAGTCAAGTACAACACCTTTTGCTACATTACATACTGTGGATTATCCCTCTCTAGCTTCCTTCGAAGTTTCTTCAGAATCATTTATCTTGCCTTCTCTCAACAACCCAGAGCAGACCAAACCAGGCCGTAGTCAGCACAGACACTGGAAAAATTGGCAACTAGTGAAGATAGATCCCTGGATTAGTCATATTATTCCGATCCTAATCAATTGCATTTTTGAAGTCCTATTGTAATTCTCTCTGAGTGTGTTCTGTAATGTATCATTAGCACTAAGTAACAAATTGTTTCCTCCTCCACATTTTTACATAGTTTTAAATTTATATATAACCACATAAAATTGTGCATATCAGTGTGGGATGTGTTATGCTTTGACACATCCATTACATTGGATAATGTTTAGTTTTAAACTTTTATTTTGTTAAACATTTTAATTGCTTTATGATGAAAAGTTTTGAAATCTTTTGTTCCATTTTTTGAAAGAAACCTTCTTATTTGTTTCTTTGACTGCTTCATTTTCTCCCAAGAGTAGCTATGAGCATATTTTTACTTTTTTATATAATTCACAATTATAAGCAGTTCTGGAAATATTGGAAAAATATCTGTTGAGAGAAAATATTTATCAACTAATTATATTTTGGCCAGTTATTACACGGGAAATATAGTAGGATTTATTCAGTTAGACCAGCCTGGTATTACAGGTCCTGATTGAAAAAATTAGGAGGGCGATCCAGGAATCCAAGAGACCCAGCGTGAAGGGTGAGAATGTGTATATGTACCTCGGGCAAGCAGAGGAGAAGATACCGGCTATTATGTTAATCTGTGTGGGCTGCATGTACCACCACGATCTCTCTCGTTCCTCAAAAAACAGGCAAACAATTCTAAACTCACTAAAGTCACTAAAGATGAGTCATTTCACCAGTGCAGATAGGTTTATAATTACAAGGCAGTAAAAATGTTCTTTATTGGATTTGGGTTTGAAACTTCTTCTTTTATTATTTATAAGGAAGATATATTTAACAACTTTAATTTTCCTTATTTGTCAGAATTAAATGACAGCATTGGGAAAATATCACTGTTCAATTTTAGAGTGATTATTAATATAGTTATGTTTCTGTATTATAATTATGAACACTATATAAGATACGAAATCTTTAGTCCTTAGCATAGTGGCACACTGCTTAGAAAAGTTTTATTTAACACAATTATTGAGTTACATTTTGGCAGTTGCTTTTTTGTCCCCTTTCTTTTCATCATGGTTAGGACTTTTCTTAGTAAGGTGAACTACTTTGATAAAAAATAAAGAGTTATTAACTCATGTTTGCGACTGATTTTGTGTTTGTATAGTCCTCAAAGTGAATAATGTGTTTCTAGATCCTGTGAAGGCTGGCTTTTTTTTTTTCCTTTTCTCCAGTCTGGTGCTTGGACCTTGTCTACCAAACATACCAAGTATTACCAAGACATCCCGGAACTGAAGTACATTGCTCCACTTGCTGCTAATGTGTGACTTAGGGATATTGCTTAATCCCCCAGTTCCATTGTTCACTCAGCTATAAAATAGATCAAAATTATACAAAACTTAGGTCAATTTATGTGAATTAATGATCTTAATATATGTGAAATAATTTGGAGAAATTGTGATATTTATTAGACAACTGAATTCTAGTTACTATTTTTATTAAAAACCAAATTTTATTTTTTGGAATTTTCTCACTATTGTAGGCTACATGAATACATATTCCCTAAGTTACTTTTTCTTCTGTGACATATTTATTGTGTGAATAGGTTGGCATTTTAGTGCAATCAGCAAAACTTTCAAGAAACTACCGAATGATCAAGATGATATATCTGCAAATTTTCTGTCATTTTCTTTTAGTCTATCTCTTCTGTGGTCCTTATAATCATACTATAAAGTACTGTCCAAGCTGGGAATTTAGCTCAGTGGTAGAGTGGTAGAGCACTGGCCTGGCAAGTGCAAGTTCCTTAGTTGGATCCCTGGCACCAAAAAAAAAAAAAAAAAAAAAAAAAAAAAAAAAAAAAAAAAAAAAAAAAAAAAAAAAAAAAAAAAAAAAAAAAAAAAAAAAAAAAAAGAAAGAAAGAAAGAAAGAAAAACCAAATAAGCAAACAAAAAACCCCACTCTCCAGCCAATCGTGTTGAAATTTGGCCTAATTTTTGTATGCTTTTTTTTTCACTAACTCTAAATAATCTCAGTGGTAAAGAACATGACATTCTTATCACATTAGATCAATATAGGTCCTAGAAAATGTTTATGCACCTTATATGATACTCAGAATTGTATACAGAAATTAGGTGAACATTCACTATTTAAATAAAACAAGTCACTTTTAGGATAGATGACATAAATAATACAATAGAGAACAAAAATCCACTCTTCATCACTTTTGTGATGACAATACTTAATATAAGTAATTTTACTTTTATTATGATAGTTTCTGGGGCTAAATAAAATAGAAGATGTTTTGTGGGGGAGGGGGATGCTGGGGTTTCACCTCAAGGCCTTGTGCTTGCTGGGCAAGTGCTCTACCACTGAGCTAAATCACCAAACTCTGATATTTCTATTTTAAATTCAAGCGTCTATTCACCAAAGTTTCAAGGACATGTGTAATAATACTCTAATTCAATCAAATATTGGAAACTACGTAGGCTTCTATTCTGTTTTTATGTTTGTTGTACATTAACTATTTAAGCCCTCAAATAAATTTTAAAGAAATTTAATAATTTTTAAAAAAAATTTATTATTTCATAAATTAGTTACTTCTATAAAATTGTCTTTAAAATATATGTTCATTGTGGTCATAAATTATGTTAAATTTAATTCATGTATTGCTTTATTTTAAAAATAACCAAGACTGAAAGCATTAATGGGACATTCATTTGTTGCGATACATTGGTTCACAATGGAGTTTTCTTGGAGTACTACCTTATAAAATCAGACACTTAATAAATCAGACACTCATAAGTACACATCGAATTGTTTATCTGATATGAGAAACCATAACTGTTAATAAGGACAAAAAGGTGTAATAGATATTTTATAAAAGGAAGATAAAGTCACTCCTTCTTTCTTCTTACTTTTCTTTATTACAACATCTTTCATCATTATAATTCATGACATATATTTGAGTGATCCCTCTACTATTCTTATTTTGGAAAGTTTTGTCATAAATAGGTGTCGAGTTTTATCAGATGTACCTATCGAAATAGTCTGTATTCTATTGGTATAGAAAATTACACAGATTGATTTTTAATTGTTAAATCAATCCTGTATTTTTATACGAGATTTAATTGTTCATATTTTATTACCTTTGAAACCACTTGGGTATAGCTTTATAGTTGTGTGAAGGCCTTTGATTATGTGATTTAAAAATGTCCATGTAAGATATCAAAAAAAAATTACATCAGTTAATATAGTTGTCTGTATTGAAAAGCGATGTCATACTGGTGGTTTGATTATCTCATTGTAAGTTATATGTAATAGAATGACAAATATACATGACCTTCATTAATAAAAAACCTTTCTTATTATACCTTAAATATTAACTTGGAATTTAAATATTTTATGAATTAAAAGTAGATAAAGGATAAAATAGCTCATATTTACCTTTCCTATATGGACTGATCTTGTTTCTGTCTCACTGTAATAGCTGTCAGAATTCAGATATTTAAATCACTTTGGGCTTACCTACTTGTATCATCAAAAATATTCTACCTATTGCAACACTATTCTGTTCTTTATAAACATATCGGGCTCTGAAAGCAGTTTTGTCTACCCTAGGGGCCTCTTCCACTACACATTTAAATTTCTAATTAGAAGAATCTCTTTGGCATCTCCTGATTTGCTTTATTTAATTTTGGCAACGTGACCTTCACTCAGTTCAGAATACACTAACGTCGGGCTCCCCATGGAACAAAGCGCACTGTGCTTTTTCTGACTGAGACATGAATACAGTGCGAGACCATTCAAAATTGACAGATATCCAATTTCTACTTTAAAAATTGCAAATGGTCCACATGGAGCTGGTGTGTGTGTGTGTGTGTTGTGTGTGTGTGTGTTACATCTTAAAGTGCTATTTGCCCTTATGAATGATGTTTTGCATATTAAAGTAGTAGCAGATACAAAGAGTAAAATGGGTCAAACAAATTAAACAACACTTTATGGAGAAAGAAGGAAAATACAGGGATGATTGGGTGATCCTTGTATTTAGGGAAGATTTACCCGAAATTAATCATAAGTAATGATAATCATAATAATCGTATGGGCATTCATTACAAAAAATTTAGATATCATGTGTACAGATGCTTTTCTGGATATGGATAGGAATCTGAGTTCATTGATCAAAAACACAACTGTTTTTACTTTTTAAATCAACCAATAAATTGAGCATTAGTATAAATTTTTCCAATAAAACAAGGTTGCAATGTTTAATTGTCAAAGGAGTAAAGTAAGTGTTGAACCACCATGTAGGTTGTCTTTCTATTACTTAGCCTTAATTTTGATATTGTCGAGTACTGTTTTTCCTTCCATCGCTTTTCTCTAAGAATTTGATAATTTCTTCAGTTTTTTTTTTTCATGTGCTCGGAGCAACAGCCTGAGCTTGCTGAGACCCAGTACATCGTGGTAGAAACAGAAGTGTATTTCTTTATTTGTTTTCAGTATTAGAAATTATATTTGGCTTGGTTTCCTGTATTTACATTCATAAAAAGTAAAATTATTTTTTCAAAAAAACTATAGAATATCATTTATCCTTGATTATATTTAGGTTGGCAATTATTATTTCTTTTTAGAGGCAAACAATAATTCACATTATTTGCTTTGGAAAAAATTGCGACATGACAAAAAAAGATAAAATTCATTTAGTCTTTATGTGGTCACAACATATTCATTAAGAAAAATTTAGTAATAGAAGAAAATATAAAATGTGTGTGTATGTGTATACATATATTTAAAATTAATAGACATTTTTGCACAATATTTTATTCTTATATGAAAAAAAATCTTTCTTCTTACAGCTTGATTTCCACAAAAATATGTTTGGCTCATGATGTTTTTGAGTATTTTGTTCCTTTGATGACTTTCTGGTTTTCCCTTTCATTGTTTTACACATTTACATCCAATGAAATTAAGATTATTTATTAAAAGATTATCTCTCCTACACTATTTTGTAGTGCTTTTTTGTTTTGTTTTGCTTTGCTTTGCTTTGCTTTACATCTTCATATGCTGGTTGTGAGCTGCGTTCTCTATTGCATGTCATAGACCCAATTAACTATAACTAAATTATGTTACATTATTTGGATTTCTGCAGCATTATAGTAGGTTGTGATTTCTGATGGACTATGTCCTCCAACTTTACTGCGATTTTAGTGTGTCTTTGCATAGCTGTTTTTATTTCCATAAATTATGACAAACTTCTCGAATATCAGACTCAACCATGATATCTAATTAGGCTATAAGAGAAATGGCTGACAACGTATAGAACAAAGAGTTTGAACAGGTATTATGCCAAAGGGGGAAAAGAGTTTTAAATAGAAAAAGCAAAAAAAACTTTCAGATTGTATCTTTCTTAGTCCAGTTTGGTTGACAAATAATCTAAACAGAATGCTAATCTTTTAATGAAAAATATATACATAAATAATGTTCTTTCATTCTTTATAGAATAAAATAAAAGGTTAAAATATGTCAGAATATAAGCAATAGTTATGTACTTACTCATCAAAAATTCTTCATGGGTTTACCACATTTAGTACTTTTTATTGACTGGTAATCTGATGAAAGTAATAACTATAAAAAGAAGAAAATCAAAAAGCATAACACTATAGATGCCATATAATAGTATGTGGCATGAACGACTGCATGAGAGATTGTAAAAGCATCAAAGCATTCGCAATACATCAGAAAATTTGAGATTATCAGAGTAGTCCACAAAATATGAAATTTGTTGAAAAATTTTTATTGATGAAATATACTTTAGAAACAATCCTGGTGTGAAAAGTGTAGCATAAGAAAATAAATTCAGGTTTGTGTGAAAAACACTAGTGGGGCAGAAAAGCAAACTAAAGTTAATCTTAGAATTATGCAATAACAGATTTGAGTGAAAAAACATACAGTTAGTTCAAAGCCCCAGTAAATACATTAAATAGTTACCAGTTTTCTCAAGGCTATCTTGACATCTTTAGTCCTCAGAGTATAGATCGAAGGGTTCAACAGAGGGGTGACAAGAGTGCAGAAAAGAGACAGAAGTTTATCCACACTGGAAAAGTTTTTGGATTTAGGTCGTAAATATGTAATAATTCCAGATCCAAAGAATAAAGCCACACTATGAAATGAGAGGAACACGTGCAGAAGACTTTGACTCGTCCTGTTGTTGATGGCAATTTCAGGATGGTGGAAATGATTTTACTGTAGGAGCCGAGTAGCAACAGAAAAGGGACCGTGTTAAACAACATGACAACTGAAAAGACCAAGATCTCATTTATGAAAGTTTCCCCATGGCCTAGCTGGACCATTGGTGGGAAATCACGGAAGAGATGACTGATTTCATTAGATCCACAAAATGGCAGAGAGAAAATCTGAGATTTTGTCCTATCTGGACCGGAATTGCACTGATCCAGGAGGTGGCCACCAGCCTGAGGCAGACCACGTGGTCCATGATCAGGGGACAGTGAAGAGGGTTACAGATGGCCACGTAGTGGTCATAGACCATTGCTGTCAGGAGGAGGCACTCAGTTCCTGTAAGCACAAGGAGGATGCACATTTGTGTGGCACAAGAAATCCAAGAACTATTTCCTTTTGATGTCCAGATGTCTAATAGCATTCTAGGAAGAATGACAGACACATAGCAGATTTCTAAGAAGGAAAAATTGCTGAGGAAAAAATACATGGGGGTCTGGAGGACTCAATCCACCTTGGTTATTAGAATGATGATCCCATTTCCTAAAAGGATGATCACATAGATAAAGAAAAATATCACAAAAAGAAACTTTGGGAAATTGGGAATATCAGAAAAACCCAAAAGAACAAACTCCATCATTGAAGTGGAATTTATTTCTTGTGGCATTTTTTAGTTTTCCATCTGTGAAAATAGAAAATTATGTCAATGTCGTTTATATTCCTTGACATATTATGCAATATTGTGAACAAAATAGTTTTTGGAAAATTAATGTATATGCTTTCTACATACATTTGAATTATAGTGTTTTTTTTTTTATCAGTGACCCAAAAAGCACAACTGAGGTATAATGAGAAATGTCTTCTAAATTCTAAAAGTATAGCATACTTTGTATCTATTGCTGGCTTAATTTGAGTCAAAATGAAATTACTTATAATTATATATTTTTGTGTTTTAGTTTGCGCTTGGAGACAAATACATCTTTTTTTACTCATTTGACACTCAGAATTCTAATGTGGATCACTTGCATCATGTTTTCCCAGGAGCAAGTCCCTCACTGCATATTTAAGCATCACTTTGGCAAAGTCTTAACGTTCCACGAAGCCTTCCCTTCCCTATGAATACATCCAGAGTGCTACCATTTCTACACGCACATCGCGTTGAAGCTGCGTTTCCCTTTCACTCATGATCAAAACAACATTGTTGTCATCACTATCCTTCCAAAACTTTCATTTACAGCATTTCATCATACAACAGGCATCTGATGCATTGTCTGACCTAGTGCCTGGTTAATAAAAAGTGCAACTTTGGAAGATTTAAACTGGTGATGGGATTTCCACAGCTCTGCATAGCAAAGTCGTCCTCACTATTCTTGCTATCTGTCATTCTAATTCTCAGTTTTAAAATATGTTACTATTTCTCTAGCATTTTTGTATCCATTTGTCCTAAATCTTAAATCTTAACAAGCAGGAGTGATTTTGATAGCAACAGGTTGCAGGGCCCTTTCGATAATTCCATTCAGTATTTCATTCATCTGTTACAGATAACTCTTGTTTCATGAAATACCACCATCAGAGTTTTTCTGCACAATGGAGTACTACTCTGCCATAAAAAGGATAAACTAGAGACATTTGTAGGTAAGTGGATACCCCTTGAGAACATACCCTTAAGTGAAATAAATCAGACACTCAGGAGTACACATCAAATTGTTTCTCTGACATGAGAAACCCTAAGTGTAAATAAGGACGAAGAAGTATAATAGATATTAGGTAAAAGAAAGATAATATTCAAAAGAGAGGAGAATGAGAAAGGGAGAAGGAGAAAAAGAAGGAAAGGAAAAAGAAAAGAAAGGAGAAAGGGAAAAATGTAAAAAGGTAAATAAACCTGCTATAAATAGGGAAGGGTGGGGGAATGGAAGAGAGGGATTTGGGGGGGGGAGATATATCATGTGCAGGTACAAAATAACCATGATGAATGTGATCATTATGTATACAATGTAGCAATGCATGTTCTTGGTAAAAACAAAAAAAAATTTAAAAAAAAAGAAATACCACCATCAGATCTAATGCACATAAAATATTGAAATACAGGTTTAGTATGAAATAAACACTTAATAAATACGAACACCTAAAATGAAGATGATCATAACGCTGATTATTATTAAATGAGCCTTTTTGATTAAAAAAGGATTTTACATCTCCTTCTCATTCAAAGAAATAATATTAAAGGTCTGAAAATTTTAAAAAAGCAATATGAAATTGTTTGGAAATTTTAAAGAATCAACAAGAGCTGTTTAAATTTTTGTATAATTTCGTCTTTCTGCTGTTTTAAATCATATTACCAATGTCACTGAAAAAAAATATAGTTCAAACTTATATTTTTGGAGCTGTTAATTACAATACTTACCTTTTTTGATAATAAAACACAGGTAATGATGAAGGTGTTTGCTCTTTAATTAAACTTAAGAACTTGCCTTTATTTGAAGCGGAGGCTAGCTACCTTCTAATGTAGGGTCTGTGTCTATTGTCAGAGCAGTGTTCTTTAAGTAGGAAATGGTCTGGACCAGGGACACAATCATTTCCCACGTTGAATTCTAAACGAAGGAAACTGTTATTGCTCAAACAATTTCCTGAGTTGCATATTAGCATATTTACCATTGCCAATATTATCGAGCAGGAAAATCAATCCCTCATAGTTCCCTTAAGGACATACCAATCTAATATATCTAATTTCCATTTTAAATAGCTGGATCTCAAGTCCTTGAACAGTAAGCCCTAGAATCAAATGAGATTGAGAATAATTGCTGAGACTTATTCATTCCCACCATTACTCATCAGCAAACCGTTACTCTGCCCTCTTGTCATGAACAGCAACTCACATCTTGTTGGCAGCTGTTTGCTGCACAAGGGAACGTCCTCACTTGATCTTCTCTCTCCCTTTCTGTGGACACAACCAGCTGAACAACATTTTCTGTGATGTCCCTCTAGTTCTTCAACTAGTCTGTGGGGACACTTTTATGGTTCAAATGTTACTTTATGTCATCACTCTTATAGTTGTCATTATTCTTTTTATGTTGATTCTTGGGTCTTCCATAAAAATCATCTCACCCATCCTGAAGCTGCCTTACGCTGGTCGGGGAGTCCAGGTCTTCTCCACCTGTTCTTCCCGCCTCGTGGTTGTGGCTTTATTCTTTGGATAAAGCAATATTACCTATTTGAGACCCAAATCTAATCCCTCAGCAGACCGACACATTCCTTTCTCTTTTCTGCGCCATTGCGACACTTGTGTTTATTCCCATGATGCATTGCTTGAGAAAAAAGATATTATGGTGGAATTGAAGAAATTCTTTCTGATGTGGATGGTTATGATTCCAAAACCATGATTTTGCAAAATTAGATTTTCTGTTACTGTGTCCATAAATTAATTTTGTTTCTTCCCAAGTATTCTTAGATTCCTCAGTTATTATGAATGAGGATTTTCATGGTTTTTTCTCACATGAAATCAACCATGCTTTTATTTTCAAACAGTAGTTTCTCAGATATTAATATTTTCTTGTGGTAAAAGCAGCCACTTTTATAATTTAGTCCAAAATACTGAATCATTTGAAATAATACATTGATTATCAAAGACGTTTTTCTGATAGTTGCTTTGAATATTTTGGAATTTTTCTAAATTTTTTCATGAAAAGTTTACAATATTCACACCACTCAATCCTGCTTTTAGCCATTAACTTCCCCTACAAGGATGACAGCAATTAGCTCCTAACTGGTCTCTCGGCTTCTAATCTTGTTCATAATAATTTTGATTTTCTTTATATGGCTATTCACTGCATTTTTCCAGTAACAATAGAAGAAACCAGTATAAATCCTTACAGTCTTGTGGGGATTTAGGATATAGCTGCACTTCGCTGAAGAAATCAAGAAGGTCTCATGTGCACAGCTTGGTTCCCGGAAGTGGGTATTCACCAGACACGAAGATCTGGCAGGACTCAAGGTCTGCATACCAAGGAGAAAAATTTAAATCGTGAAATAAGTACAGCAATGCACCATGGGTCGAATGGAAGTTGTATTGGCGAAACAGGAACACATACATTAGAAATATTTCATGTTGCCAGCAGGAATAATTATTGCCAGCAGGCAACATGAATAATAGGATGTCATTAAAATATGGGACACAGTTTGGGACACGGATTCTTGACTTCTGAACTGTTCATCACAGTGACTTATGAAGTTGCACATTTGAGGGTTAAATAAGTAGAAAAAAATTGAAATTAGTAACAGCTTAATTGCATTTACATATTCTTACCAAAGCTGAATAACAAAATAAAAATTCACTCCATGGTCTCTCTACTACACACGATGATGTCATTTTCCCACCATCACCTATAAAGAAATAGATTCTGTATATGCATTGTTTTCCAAACTCAGTTTTATTCTTATGTAAGTAGAGATCAAAGTATTCAGGGGACTTCAATTTGAATTACTAGAAATTATAACCCTCAAAGACATTATTTTAAAATTGTTAAAGAAAAACGATCAGAGCCATAGCATGAGTTGAAAATGTATCTAATGTTTTGAAATAAATATAATTTGTTCTCATCACATTTACACCAGAAACACAATCATCTAGTGCTACAAAGCAATGGAGAAAAATGTGAGAAATTAAATGTAAGAAAAAAAAAAAGGCCAAGCAGGTTCTGATTACCTAGAATCACAATTTGCTGAAAAGTTAAATTCAAGAGAAAATATGACAGGTGAGAAACCAAAGACAAGAAGAACATTAGTATTTCTGTGCAGATAAGAGATAATTGAGAATGTTATTTTTCAAGGAGATGTATGTGGTGTGATTATATTTAGAAAAAGTGAAGTGTTTGACATTATATTCCATGGAGAAAATGCAGGAAGATGTAGTTGATTTGGAAGAATTGTTGGAAAAACACAACAGATTAATTGCAAACTTGGACAGTTAGCTTGCAGTTTAGAAGTGACAAGGGAGAAGACATCCCCGCTGGGAAGAAATTACATTTCCACTATAAAATAGCACTAGTTGTTTCAAAAGCCAGGCGATTCCTCGATTAAAGTTGATGTAGATGTTAATCTATATAAATACTTAAAATACAAAAAGTTCAAGGAAAAAGATGTAACTTTTGTAAAATTAAAAAGGTAAACTGCAATTATTGTAGGTTAGTATTCTGTCTCTCGAGAGCATTATTTTGTGAATAATGATTCAAAATTATATCAAACATCTGAAATGATAAATATATATTGGCCTTAAAACGCATTTGATGTTTGACTCTTTGTAGTCTCAAATTCTGAGTTAAAAAGTTAATGTGTTTCAAATATCTAAAACATGCACATGTCTAATTTTTATGTTGTTGATAATTTTAATGAGGTTAAATTAATGAGTCAAAATGTCATACTTTAATATCTTTTCTTATGTTGTTAATATAGGAAGCATTGCCAGTATAAATGAAATCAACCATAAAAGTAATCTTAAAATGGGTAATACATTCTACTGGGAAGATAAAATGAAATTATTTTTTTCAAATTTTCACTTCCTGTAACTTATAGACAACACTTAGTTTAGCTCTGTTGGCTCATGGCTTGTTATTCTTTATGTAACCCAAATCAAGTAATGCCATAAAAATGGCACAAGTTTCACGCAATATCTCATTATATTTGCTAAACAGTTTTATATTGTCTTGATTTTTCCATGTGACTATTTATTTTGGACTTTAAAAAGAAAAAGTATAAAAATATTTTGAAGAGTGAAGAGGAAAATGCTAAATGATTGTGGTTTTTAAGAGTAAGGTCTACTGTAATCCTGCAAAGAAGACTGATGCAGTCATTTGTTTTACTATTTTCTTTGAAGCTAGAGACTTGTGCATGCTAGGCAAGCTCTACCCTGGAGCTCCATGCTCCGCACTGTGTATTTATATAAATTTACTTTGAGATGAGTTCTCACTAAGTTGCTCAGGCTGCAGTACAATCTCTGACACTGGAAATTCAAGCTTTTGTTTCTCCATTTTTACTGCACTTCAGAGAACCACCAATTCTAATGGCAATATCTACTTTCATTTCAAAACCACTTGTGGAGTAACATAGTAGGACAGAGACCAGTCTACATTCTTTATAAAATGAGAGGTATGATGTCAAAACAGAAAAGAGATGTGAGCACTTTGCCAAATGCTCTGAGGGCCAATTTGCATCCTAAAATTGTTGATTAATAGCAATCATACATATTTATGATCATGTAAGACTTGGTGATAGGAAAAGTGCCTGGACCCTATGATTTACACAGGCAATAGAAGACACCAGACAGACTCATAATATGGGGTGGTGCAGAACCTTGTTCCATCAATGATGAATGAATGAGAAAATTAAGCTGTGTTTGAATGTTATCATGTGAAAGATTGAAATTCCATATGTAAATGGAAATAAAAAGCCTCCAACCAAAAAAGCATAAAACATTTGAAACAAAAAGATTGAACAATATTTTAGAAAGAGAAAGAAGCTTAGTGAAGAAGTTGTGCAAATTCTAGGGATTAAGAAAATGGGAGAGAGGAAGCTGGGGAAAGAGTTTATGATTTCACTGAAGGACAAAGTTTGTATGCATTATCTTTTCTGGTATCGCAAGTGCGAATACAATATAACTATGAATTTATTGATATGGATAAAATGTAAATCCATCATACATTCCTCTTCAAAATATTTCATTCATCAAAGTGATTTTTGCATTTATTCAGATAACTTTAATGGTGACTGTGTTATATCAAATCTCCTTGCATTACAGAATGTAACATTCAGAAACAAACAAAAAAATATGAAGATCGAAGCTCCTGTCGCATTCTGGTTTTCAAAGAGGAAGACAAAGCAGTCAAGAAATACAAATTCACAGAGAGAAAACAAATCAAAAATGTCAGGAACAAACAACACTATCACAGAATTTGTTCTCTTGGGCTTTTGTGATACTCCCAAGTTGCATGGGTTGCTCTTTGGAATATTCTCAGTCATTTATTTGATTATCCTACTGGGAAACGGAGTTATCATCCTAATAACAAGAGTAGAGCCCACCCTTCACACCCCCATGTATTTTTTTATCAGTAATTTTTCTCTCCTAGAAATCTGCTATGTATCTGTCACTCTTCCTAGAATGCTCATGGATCTTTGGACGCTGAAAGGGTCCATTTCTTTTCACGCTTGTGCTACACAAATGTGCTTCTTCCTCATCCTGGGAGCCGCAGAGTGCTTCCTTCTGGCGGTGATGGCCTATGACCGCTACGTGGCCATCTGCAGCCCTCTGCAGTATCCTCTCATCATGAGCCACAAGGCCTGCACCCAGCTGGTCACTGGTTCCTGGATTGTTGGTGTTCCGGTCCAAGTGGGTCAGATGCTGCAGATTTTCTCTCTGCCCTTCTGTGGGTCTAAACGCATCAACCACTTCTTCTGCGACATCCCCCCAATACTCAAGCTGGCCTGTGGGAACATCTTTGTGAATGAGCTGGTTGTCTATCTATTTGCTGTCTTGATTGTCATTGTGCCCTTTATGTTGATCCTTGCATCCTACAGCCGAATAATCTCAACCATCCTGAAGTTGCCATCAAACACAGGAAAGACCAAAGCCTTCTCCACTTGCTCCTCACACCTCATCGTTGTGTTCTTATTCTATGTATCTGCCAGTATCACCTATTTAAATACCAAATCGAGTCAGTACGAAGGCATAGACAAACTGCTTTCTCTTCTATACACCATTTTGACCCCTAT
The DNA here is from genome assembly GCA_004026905.1 of Hystrix cristata. Classification (NCBI taxonomy): domain Eukaryota; kingdom Metazoa; phylum Chordata; class Mammalia; order Rodentia; family Hystricidae; genus Hystrix; species Hystrix cristata. The sequence continues at coordinate 37,947 of PVJO010013991.1, forward strand.
GTTCAATCCCATGATATACAGCCTTCGGAACAAAGATGTTACTGGGGCACTGAGAAAATTCCTGTCCAAATTCTTCACAGTCTGAGACAATGAATGCGACACACAGTACTGTTTGATGTTTAATTTGTATACATAGACAATTACAAACTAATTTGATCTGTATTTATATGTAAATACTAATGCTGTAATTTAATCTTGATGGAATCTGTATCCTCAGAATTATAAGAGCTGTATTAATTATTAACAATGTTCTACTCAAAATCAGTCTTATTTGTTATAGGCTCCTTTTTTAATTTTTATTTTTTACCAAGAACATGTATTGATACATTGTATACATAATAATAACATTCATCATGGTTATTTTGTACCTGTACATGATGAATCTTAGTTTTTCCCTCTCTTCCCCACCCCTCCCTTCTAATTTCTCCTTCCCTATTTACAGCAGGTTTATTTATATTTTTCCATTTTTTCTCTTTCCCTTTTCTTTCCCTTTTCCCTTCCTACTTTTTCCCCTTCTCCCTTTCTAGTTCTCCTCTCTTTTAAATATTATCTTCCTTTTCTATAATATCTATTACAACTCTTTGTCCTTATTTACAGTTATGGTTTCTCATATCAGAGAAATGACTCGATATGTACTCATGAGTATCTGATTTATTTCACTTAAGAGTATGTTTTCAAGGCACATCCATTTACCTACAAATGTCTCTAGTTTATCCTTTTTCATAGCAGAGTAGTACTCATTGTGCAGAAAAACCAGATCTTCTTTAGCCATTCATTAGCTGTTGGGCATTTAGGTTGTTTCCAAGACTTAGCTATTATAAATTGTGTTGCTATGAACATGGTTGTGCATATAACACTGTAATATGATGATTTTAATTCTTCTGGGAAGAGCCCCAGTAGAGGAATAGCTGAATCAAATGGAACCTCTAGGGGTAGTTTTTTGAGGAATTTCCATACTGATTTCCAGAGTGGCCGGATCAATCTACATTCCCACCAACAGTAGAGGAGGAGTCCTTTTCCCCCGCAGCCCTGCCAGCATTTGTTTTTGGTTGATTTTTCATAATCACAGTTCTTTCTGGAGTGAAACGGAATCCTAACATTGTTTGGATTTGCATCTCTCAAATGACTAATGATGTTGGACACTTTTTCATATATTTATTTGCTATTTTTATTTCTTCACCTGAGAAATGTTTGTTCATTTCAGATGCCCATTTTTGGACTGAGTTTTTAAATTTGGGAGGTTTGATTTTTTTTTTTTAATTTGAGTTCTTTGTATATTCTAGAAGTCAGACCTTTGTCAGAGGGACAGTCGACAAAAATTTTTTTCCCAGTCTGTGGGTTTTCGCCCTGCTTTATTGGTGACTTACTTAGCTGTGCAAAAACCTTTTAATAGGAAGTGGTCCAAAGCACTGATTCTTTGTATTGTTTCCCGTGCAGTCTGGGTTCTGTTCATAAATATTTTTCCTACTCCTATGTCTTCAAGAGTGCTTCCTATTCTCTTCTCCAGCAGATTTAGTGTTTCTGTTTTAATGTTTAGATCTTTGACCCACTTCGATTTCAGTTTAGTACATGGTGAGAGACATATATCTAGTTTTAGTTTTCAGCATGTGGCCAGCCAATCTTTCCAGCACCATTTGTTAAAAAGGCTATTTTTCTTCCAGGAAGGGTGTTTGGCTCCTTTGTCAAATATGAAGTATTTGAGTGTGTTTGGAGTTGTTTCTGTATCTTCCAATCTGTTTCATTGTTCCTCGGGTCTGTCTTTTTGCCAGTACCATGCTGTTTTTATCACAGTAGCTTTATAGTATAGTTTCAAGTCAGGGATTGTGATGCCCCCTGCCTTGCCCCTGTTGCTTAGGATTATTTTTGCTATCCTTGTTCTCGTCTGATTCCAGATGAAATTTGTAATTGTCCTATTTCTTTGAAGTATGTTAATGATATTTTGATTAGAATTGCATTAAATCTGTATAGTAATTTAGGAAGTATGGCCATTTTCACTGTGTTGGTTCTTCCTACCCAGGAACACGATATATCTTTCCATTTTCTGATATCTCATTCAATTTTGGTTTTTAGAGTACTGTAGTTTTTGATGTAAAGATCTTTTACTTCCTTTCTTAGATAGATTCCTAAGTATTTCATTTTTTTATGCAATTGTGAAAGGTATATTTTCTGTTATTTCTTTCTCAGTGAGTTTATTATTTGTGTATAGGAATGCTATTGACTTTTGGGTGTTGACTTTGTATCTGGCAGTGCAACTGAATATAGTTATTAAATCTAGACATTTTGTGGTGGAATTTTTAGGGTCTTCTATGTAGAGTATCATATCATCTGCAAATAATGACAATTTAAATTGTTCCTTTCCGATCTTTATTCCTTTTATTTTTTCTCTTGTCTAATTGCTCTGGCTAATGTTTCTAGAATTATGTTGAATAATAGTGGTGACAGTGGGCATCCTTGTCTTGTTCCAGTTTTTAGTGTGAAAACTTCCAGTTTCAGATCATTTAGTGTGATGTTGGCCATTGGTTTGTCATAGATGGCTTTTATCAAATTTAGATATAGACAGTCTATTTGTAGTTTCTGTAGTGTTTTTATCATGAATGGGTGTTGGATTTTGTAGAATGCTTTTTCGACATTTATTAAGATGTTCATGTGATTTTTGTCTTTGACTTTGTTGATATGCTGTATTACATGTATTGATTTGCATATGTTGAACCATCCCTGCATCCCTGAGATGAATCCTACTTGGTCGAAGTGTACAATCTTCTTGATGATTTGTTGCATTTTGTTAGCCAGTATCTTGTTGAGAATTTTCACATCTATGTTCATTAGGGAGATTGGCCTGTAGTTCTCATTTTCAGTTGGATCCTCTTCTGGTTTTAGTATCAGGGTAATACTTGCTTCCAGGAATGATTTTGGAAGTGCTGCTTCCTTTTCAATTTCATTAAAGAGTTGGAGGAATAGTGGTGTTAGATCATCTCTGAATTTCTTGTAGAATTCAGCTGTGAAACCGTCAGGACCTGGACTTTCATTTATTGTTAGGTTTTTAATTACCTCTTCAATGTCAATGGCTGATATTGGGTTATTTACTATTTTTATCTCTTCTTTATTCACATTTGGTAATTCATATTCAAAATCAGTCTTACTTTTCACTATGAGCTGGTAGAGATTTGCAACTGCATGAGATGATGTGATGCAGAGTACGTTCTGAGTCAATTCCTGTTTCAGATTCTATTTACATTAACGTTCATTGTTGAAGAGTCATCACACGGTAGACATTAGAGTCATTATTAAATAACTACTTTATGCAAAAATGGATGACTGCAGAACAACACTCATGTAACAATAAATAATACAAATAATGAGTGTATAATACGTTTAAGTGTGTATTGTACAACAATGTGTATTACAGTACTATTTTTCTAAACAAAAATTGGAAAAGTAGATGCTTATATTGAGAAATATTTTAATAAATATGAAAAGCAAATGCAAGACTTTTCTTTTCTTATGTAGTCAATAGAATTCATGTTATGCAAACACAGTAATGGTCTCAGTGAATCATTCCTTCTCATACCCACGTTTTTTGTTTTCTCTTTGGCTTTGACTCTCAGTTAGCTAAATGATTATCTGTTGCCAATGGGACAACAGCAAATGTGAGTATAATTATGCATTAGTACTTGTCTTCTCTAACAATAGGAGCCTTCTATTGCTGTGTCCAAAAGTCCAGACTAGGTTACCTAAGAGTGAGAAATCACACAGAAAGAGGCCACAGATCATATTTAAATCATACACTGATGAAACTTAAATAGACTTAATGTGCTATTTTAACATCTCGAGAACTGTCTTTAATATTGTCTCCTAGTTCGTTATACATTATTTGTAACCTTTAACCTTTGTTGACAGGTGTTGTGGCTCACTTTTACTATCTCACCCTCTGGAGGCTGAAGCAGGAGGATCACGTGGAGTTCGAGGCCAGCCTGGGCTACACAGTGAGTCCAAGGTCAGCCTGAACTACTTAACTACGTTGTGAGACCCTGCCTCAAAAAAAACCAAAAAACTTTGTTAATCATTTCCTATATTGGAATGTTTAATTTAGTTGGTCATTTTGGGGAGAATAACTACCATTGGTAGGTTGCTGATTCCTTGTTTATTTGAAAATTTCTTTCATAAAATACAACACTTGAAATAAATGTTTGTATGCTATATACAAGACTTCAAAACTGTTGCCAAGGTTATTAAGAGAAAACAATTTTGTATATGTTTATGGGAATGTGAATTGGTACGGATATTGTGGAAAAGAATATTTCCCGTCATATGATCTAGTAGTCCCATTTATGAGTTGTATTAAAAGAAAATAAAATCAAAATCTCAGAGCAATAGTTTCTCCCCACCCCATGACACTCGTGCTATTATACACAACACTCAATCCTGTAGTTTGGATCTTAAACATCCACCACAGACAGACAGTGCTTTAAAGACTTAGTCTCCCACTCAGTGGCGGGAATTGGAAGGAGGGCTGAAGGGAGGGCTTCTGATTACTGGGAGACTCTGCATCCAGCAAAGACATGGAGGCTGATGGGCAGCAGATATTTAAGTGGTGTTTATGTCTTCACTTTCCTGAGATAAGCAACTAAACAATCACCTGAGAAAAGCAACTAATAAATACAAAAGGCTTATTCTGGCTCACAGTTTAGAAGTTTCACTTCATGGTTGCCGGGCTCACTGCTTTTGTACATGGGTCAAGGCAGCACATGACATGGCATAGCAACATCATTCTGGTCATGGCTAGAACCAATAAAGGAAAGAGAAGGAAACGAGAACCCACCGGCCCCATAGTGAGTCACCTGCCCCGTGATCAGAAGGCCTCCCTCAGGATCCTGCCTTAAGTTTCCACCTCTCACTAGTGCTGAGCTGGGGATTAAGCATTTAAAGCACGGTCCTAAAGGGGCACATTTAAGATCCAAACTGTAGAACTGACTGTTGTCTATAATACTACTATGTACATGGTGCCACAACCAGTTTCTAGAACAGAAGCCCAATCTTTTCCTCAGGTTCCTACAACTTGGACTGAGCTCTATGTCTGATTTCCTCTCTGCCTGCTGGATAAACACTCAGAGGAGTGCTGTGATTCCACTAGAAACACCTGGAATGTCTCTGTAATTGAGGGAGCTGATCAGAGAACTCGTTATATCTGCACAATCTCTACACAGCCAAACCCAGGTCAGTGTTTGACTGGACAAGTGGGAGAAGATGTATGCAAAGCCGGAAGTATAAAACTTGGGGGTAATTTATAATTCTGTCTACCGCACTGATGAAGTCAGAGCAGCAGAATATAAGAAATGGAAAAGCAAAAATGAGCAACGTATTAAAGAACGAGTAAGTAAAATTTAATGGAGTAGTTTTATGAAAACCTAAATGAATCATGTGTTTGAAATTCTGGTCAAGGTCACAAATTGGACACATAAGCTTAACTCTTCCATGATTGCTTTTATATAAGAATTTACATCTGTACATCTAAATATAGACCTATAAATTAAAGAGAAAAATAAGGGATAATAGGAAAAAGAGAGTTGTGTTTTTCAAAAGGGGAGGAGGCAAAGAGATGGCGGCAGTTAGGTGGGAGAGGGGAGCAGGGGACATAAATACATGTGCTACGATGTACATACACCAACTCCACAGGGCGAATTAATCATTATGTACTGCAAACGTGTACTAATATAAATAAAATTATAAAGAAAGAAATCTGGTGAAGGAGGACAAAGTCCAGGTGTAACTTCTAGAATTACAAGACGAATCCTGAGTTGTAATCCTGATCCGAGGAGCCAAAGTGATTGATTTAAATCATGAGTGAATTTTGTTGCTAACGTTGTAAATAACAGAAAAAATACAAAGCATTCACAGGATATATGGGTTCCACAATTCCATATATATTTAAATACACACATGCAGGGTTAGGAGGAAGCCTCCAGGTGTAACCTGGACTCAGCAGAGTTTGTATTGCCCAGTACTTTAATGTATATTTATCAATCAAATTGTTAATGCTCACAGTGAACCCAAAATTATTTAAGTGAAACAATATAATTTATCACAATAGCAATTCACATTCGAAAGGCAATTTGGTTTTGAAAAATCCAAGAATGTAATTAGAAAAATGTAATTCTAAATGTAAATGTAATTACATTTCTAAATGTAATTAGAAAATTTGTCTTATATTCATTTAAAACCTTATTAATTAAGAAAAGCACGAGAACTTTGTCTTACTACCACGTAAGAAGACAGAGAAAGAGAGAGAGTGGGGGGTCTGGATCGAACACACTGTGGCTTAAAATTAGAATGTGACATTGCAGTAAGTGTGAAAATTACAGCAATGCTGAAGCAACTTTGCTAAAGCTGAAGGAGGTGGACTGGAAATTAGAGCAGCTTTCACACAGATGTTACTACTTTTCGCATACTTCAGATGGGGAGTGTTTGTATTTAGCCCAAACTGGAGAGAGAGCATGCATGCGCTTCATGATAAAAGTCACTAGTGCTTTAGCTAGAATAGTGTTAGGTTAAACACTAAGTATCAGTAAGTGAAGACCGTGTGTGAAATAACTAGAAGTCCTTGCCTTACTATAGTCCAAGGACCTGTAGGGGAGACTGGGCAGGGATGTTAAGAGAGGCAAAGGGCCTGGAACTCTCAGCCCGGAGGGTGAGTTCCCCCAGGGAAAGCCAGTAGAGTTAAGTGGTAGCGAGCTGTCTTCACAGTCCGGCCTCCTGCGGAGACCCGGTGGGTTGGTGGGGTGAGTGGTCAAGGACCTGAAATCCACAGCGTGGAGACCAGACTTTGGAACAACAAATTAGAATGACTGGATCACAGAAACAGTGAGTCAAATATTGAGATGAGATATGTGAAAGCAATTAAAGCAGAAAAAAGCGCCTCATGTAAAGTTGGTGTGTTAAAATGAGATATCTTGTTAAGTGTGTCTGTACTTCAATTGTTCTAGTTGAAGAGAAAAAAAGGAATTTTATCTAAATCCAAGAGAGTAAGTATGAAATTTTATGTTGCTAATTTTTGAGTTGATAGTCTTAAAAAGTTTATCATGATATAAACCTGAAAGTCAATATTTGACAAATACTCAAAATGTAAGTTATTAAGATCAAAATTTATACTCATATGTTGTAAATTTGGTTTTCTTACTTTCACATAATGGATCAAACTAAAACAAAATTGATGAATGTATAAATCTACATGTGTACAACACGTTTAGTGTTAATCTGCCAAGTAAATAACTGAAAATTGTCTTTGCAGTAAATCCTTTTCAAGATAAAATTTTTTCATCTTTCTTCTTCTTAGCTTCTAGAGTCCATTGTAAACACTGACACATGTTATCACAAGGTAAACTAAACCTGTGATTTTACTCTCCATATGTAATTGTGAGGGAGATCCTTTCTTCCTAAGTCTGGTAAACAAAATTACAATAATAATTTTGAGACAGGTTTGTATTTCATAGTGATTTTAAAATTATTTTCTCATAGATGTTCTAGTTAATAAAAAAGAAATAAATCATAAATTTAAATACTGCCAAAAAGAAGCTATAAAAATTTGAAATTTTTAAATTTTTGGATTGAATGTTATATTTATGTGAATAGTATTCCGGCATATTGTAATTGTTCATGTTTTAATATGTTTGTCCATCAATATTTAAATGTATCTGATTAGCAAACTCTCAGCCAGCAGTATGCATTTATTAATTTTTAAATTTATTTTTATTCACATTTGTTGAGAGAGGGTCTCCCTATTATTCTGCGCCCGCTGTGACCCCCCCATATACCCCCGCTGCCCTTGAACTTGCAGCGACCGCCTGCCTCCCAAGTGCTGGTATTACACACATGTGCCGCCATGCTGTTTGCAAACATACACGTAAAAAATGCAAAGTCCACCTCTTTTTTTTCCTTTAACCTTCAGTAATCATATACATTATTTTTCTTTTAAAAATTACGCTGCTATTCACTGTATGCTTAGATTTTTCCTAAGGAAATATATTTTATGTTTGAAAGATATTTATGAAAACTATTCTTAATTTCAAAATAAATTTGTAAATTGAAATTATATCATTATATACTTACATTTTTAAAAATGAAGTCCTAAAAATATTAAAAATGAAGCGCTAAAACTGTAAGACAATACTTCATGAAAAGTATTAACAACTATAGCACATTAATGAAAAATGACAGCACGTAAGTCAGGATCTGCCCTCTTTCTGTGTAATAACGAGGACTCAACACACTTTGTTATCTTCTGTCAGTAGGTGTCTTCCTGCAATTTATAATACAGCACAGTCAGTTACGTCAGGATAAATTTTCATCATGTTTCAAAGGAGATATTGCTCATAATAGGTGACAGCATTTCTTATAATGCTTGTTTTAAACACGAAAAGCATATTTTCAAGAATTGATGTCAAATATAGTAAAGATGGAGGTGATATTAAATGTCAAGATAGAAGAAGCGTATTCTTTATAAACTTAATACTTCATGAAGCAACTGTTGATTTATGAAGCTCAATTTAGGAGGACTCTTAATCTCCAGTGTGAGTGGTCATTAGAGGGTATTTCGCCCCCATATAATAAAATAAGTAAACGAGAATAAATGATAAAGAAGCTCTTTAGAACTCGTAGAAATGCATAAGAAATCTTGAAGGTAAACTGAAAATTTAAACAATTGTACGATTCACCAAATACAAAAGATGAGAATATAATTAAAACCCAGTTCTAGTTAATGAATATGACCCCCAAGTTGAAATCTCAGCATATATGTGAGATAGAAAAGATTATGGAAGCTTCTTAAAATAACGTATGAACAATAAAAGCAATTTAACAAGGTCCTTTCAGAAAGAAGAAATAAAATATTACAGTAAATACTTGTGCACTGCAATAGGTCAGACAGAACCTCACATCTTAATACTCGGACAAACAGTTATTGAGCATCTCTCTTATTAATTGCACACTATTACACATCCTCATATATTATCTTGCTAAAATAGGTCTTCTCTGGTTTTGGTCTTTTTGAAACTAATAATTATGTACTATAATAAATTGTGCTTGCTTCTTTTGACATTTACCTGTGTTTTGTCTAAGATATAATATTCAAATTGTGATTGTTTTCCCATTAACATAAGTAAGTATAGCAAATAACAGATTTTATTTTCCATTTTCTCCAAACACTAAATTAGCACATGGCATAGTAATGTAGCACTCGATATTAATTAATATACACTATCTCCCCCAAAATGCCTGATTTAAATTTCTCTCCAGGAGTCCTTAACTTACACTCTTAAGTTATTAAATCTTTATTAAAGTTGCCAACGAACAAATTACTTCAGAAAAATCTTAGCGTAAAAGAGACCTCAGCTCCTTGGGCCTGGGAACTTTGGAAGGGAAAACACTTGATTTGCCTCTCTACGGCTGAGGCGGAGCACAGCCAGGCTGCTTTGTACTTGAGGAAGTGCTGCTAGGATTCCTAATCTGAGAAAACTGTTCTAAATTTAACGTTGCGACTTCCTCCATCAGGTCTCCATGGAAACTGCATTTCAGGTGAAAGGAAAGAGTGAGGGAAATCAAATTTTGCTGCAGACCAAAATTATTCTGCAAATGCAGAAATGGTAACAACTCACCCTGAACTCAGCGAGGCTCTACAAAAGTAACGTGTATAAACTGTAGAAATATCCACTTGCACCCACCAACGGGGACAGCTACAGAGACAGTGTGTGGGACAGCAGCCTTCAGGTGGGTACTGGAGGCACAGGTGGGCACAGGAAGACCTTCCCAATAAGCCGGCGCGTTCCCAGCTGGTGTGATACTGAATATGTCAGAAAGCTCCTGAAACACTTTCCCAATTCTTGCTTCTCTTTCAAGCAAAATTTAAAACATGCAAAAAATTTCCTTCCACATCACTGAGATTTTAGGGAGGTTAGCTGGCCTTAGTCTCAGTTTGGGCCTGCAGACCATAGAAGCAACCAAATTGTTAGTACTTTGTGTTTGCATTCAGACTGAATTCTAGTGAAATCATTCTAAGACAACTTTTTAAAATTAAGCTTCTATTTTTATTGTTCTACCTGCAGCTTCACTGTGGTTTTAAGGGATTCACTAAATTCAAAGGTCCTAGAGCCAACCACCACAGTGTTCTGTGCCTACCATTTGGGGTTAGTTTTGTATTTGAAAGCATGTTCCTGTTTTCTATTGTTGGCTCTGAAATTATGGGCTGTAGTGAAAGGTCGTGGGGGTCACAGCTGGTTCCCTCCTTCCCAAGAACCTTCTGGAAAAGTCCTTAGACCTTTGGGCTTGCAAACCCTTCTGTCCCCCCATTGAATGTCCTGGCGTCCTGGCTCCCAGGGCTCTCCTGCGCTGTGCTCTGTGCTATCTGGGCTCTGGGTCCTCCTGCTGGCCAGTCCCTCTGCAGAGCTTCCCAAGTTGCAGGACATCACAGCAAGGCCCTCTGTCGCGGGGACCAGAGACAGACATGCAGTCTTGCTGGGAACCACTGCTCGGGCTAAATTTCTTCCACCCTTTCCTTCAATTACAGAAGTTCCCGGTTGCCAGGGCCAAGACAGAAGCAAGGCCGGCCTGGCCCACTTTCCGTTTCCCAGGACAGCGCGGCTCTGTGAGTCTGCATCTTTGCCAGCCCCAGCCTGCTCCTCCAGGAAGGGGAAAAGACCCCTCTGTGCTCCCCTTCATGCTGCAGGACATCCCAGGCATCTCCTCCCTCTGCCCTCCTTTTGCCCAGGCAGGTCCTCAGGGCCCCAGACCCGTGGTGAGACTACCCATATACCCAGCAGCCAGAGAATGTAAGGTGAAAGTTTTGTTGCCCCGGGCGACCTTTCACCTGAGTCCAGAGGCCAGGCCTGGCCCAGGCCAGGAATGTTGGGGTTCTGTGTTAGAGGCTCAGGGTTTAGGAGACCTGAGGAAGGGCGATTGGGCAGAAAGGAACAAAGCAGGGTCACCTGATAAGTTGAGCTAAGTTCTATATTTTTCAGTTAAGTTTCTGTTTCCTCAAAGTAGCATTATGCTCTGGGATCCAGAGAGGCAGGTGGAGGGGCTGGCACACTGTTGCAAGCTGCCCGAGATGTTTAAAACTGTGAACAACTAACGGCTGATTGCAAGACACTTGGGGATAGATTTACTAAGCTGAGTTGTAGAAGTCACATCCATCAGTGCAACCTTTCAATATGGTGTTTTATTAACCCACCAATGGTCAAAATAACTATTGAATATCTGCTGCTTGATGAAATGTGGTAGTTGAAAGTTTTGGAAGTGAAATGGAGATCGCGGCACTACTTGTGTTTGTTCTGATCTGTAAATGAAAGGGAAATTCAGTTTCTTTGTGATGTGCGTGTGGGGTGGTTGCGCTATAGCCGTGTCACAGGGCAGGAGAGACACACAGGGACTTAGTTGATAATGGGCATGCTGCGTGGAAAATGCGAGGTGAATGTTTCTGCCTCAGAAATATGTTCATTTGAGTAAAAATGAGTTATAGATGCTCAACTATGCAAAATACGAACAGTATTTTCACTCCAAATTTGGAATATATATGAATATGTTACATGTTGAGAATCTAGAAGACGTTCCTCATTATACCTCATTTGTGCCTTCTGAATCTGTCATATAAAGACTGGAATTTGAATGTAGATTAGAAAATCTATATTCTAATTCTTAAATAATCCTTGAGTTCTTAGACTATGCTAATAGTTCAAAGAAAATATATAATGTATGTTTCGATGTTCACAGGTAGAAAACTAAAAAATGACACAAGAAGTAAATGTCACTTCAGTGATAGAGTTTGTTCTTTTGGGGTTTTCTAATA